>JAHWFP010265621.1:9414-25160 GCA_023313725.1 Lithobius niger | reverse complement strand
AATAAGAAGATTAGTAGAATTTAGTTGTCCCTTAAAGCTGTTGTTGATAAGCCACAGTTTTGTTTCACTGGCATCGCATAAAAGAGGGGGCAAAACCTCCAATTAAGTCCGCATCTGCATTTTAATCAGATAAGTCTAAAGCAACCTCATCCAGGTAACGGAACTAAAATAAAAAATTGGTAAACCAACCTGGATTTTTTCCATGTCTATGAATTCTCAGAACTAAAGTCCTCTCCTGTACCTACGCATACGCAGGCTCGGACTGGCCCCATCTGTCTGTCTGCCAATGGCAGATGGGGCCCCCTCCTAAATGCAGAAAGTGGGCCCTTCTCTGGGAATAGGATAGTAGTTTTCTTTACAAAAGACTTTTGTTATAATTTAAGTAAGTTTACAGCATTGTGGCAAGACTGCAAGCCAGTCATGGCCCACATAATTAAAATGCTACAACTTGTGTCCACTTACACATTACGAAAATTAAGCAAAGAAGCCAATTTGTGAACCCATTAATTTGTGCCCACTGTATCTAATTTTAAATGGGGTTATCGACTTTCTCCAGTTTGTGTTTTATCACACACAGAAACTGTTAAATGGCGTTTGGTTTACATCCGATCTGAAAGTGAGAACTCACTGTAACCACACAGTATCTTAAAAGGACATTCATCCAAGCGCCATTTTTGTCGATCCTCCACATCAAGTATGGCCCCAAAGGCCTATTTCCTTACCGTTAGTCAATTCCTTGGTAAAAATCCGTTTTAAAATGTGGCGTCTATAAGATTTTCTGTTGAATAATTGTTAACATTATTTAACTGCATCCCGCACTTATATGATTCTTTGTGCGCTTACAATAACCATGACGTTACATCTCGGTGTATGCAGGTTTTAATTTGTTAATAATTACCATGAGATCAAAAATTTAAAAGACTAATGCGGTAAAAATTAAAATTAATTATCGCCGAAGCAAAATTATAAGCCACTAGCCTAGAAAATTATAAATTGTGATTTTAAAATACGAGAATCATTCCGGTTTGTGACGACACAATTAATGAGTTCACGCTGGCTTGTCTATTAGGCACAATGCCAATTGAGATAGTAGCTACGTTTTTCGCTGCGAGGAACGAAGCTACTGTGTCATTGACCTTGACTCTGATAAATGCGCGGATGCAATCGACCCGTAGCTGTTATAAGGCAGGCGGAAGGTTATTAAGGCGAGCGGTATGTTGCTTTAATTATATGAGCTACAAATAAAATCGTAACCAGGAAAATTTTGACCTACAATTAAGTTTTTTCTTGGGGGGAGTGGGAGGGGGAGAGGAACCTTTTGAAGGAAATCACAAAAAAATTATTACCCAGTCGACACTGCGTCTACTTATCCTCATTTGGTAAATGAACTTGCAATGTGTCGGTTTTGAGCGACTCTTTTCCCCTATGCATAGCGACGCCAGCATGCTTCAGAACTATGATTAGCGACACCCACGAACAGCTAGACAGTGGCGTTACACGCAGGGTACCCACCAACACTTTACCGATCGAAGATGCACGCGCAGCGCGCTTAAGTTTAGGATCTTTTCTCGTCGGGAACTCCGGGTCGCGTGCAAATCGGCGTCCCACGAGAGGAGAGCCAGATTTAACTGGTGAACAACAGCCCCGTGAAATGGGATTTCGAGTTGCTAAACCTGATTGTTTTGGTGACTGAGAAGGTCCCTCAAGTCTCTCGAAGAGGCCAAAAGACTCGGCTTACTGGTACTAGTTTGAGTATAAAGGAGGTGATGAATAATAAGCAGATACTTGATGCACCTTAGAATAAAGGATAAGTATTGGTTTCAGGAAGTATAAAGTGCAGAGTTAAGTCTGTTATTGTTAGGATGGGTTGTACAGGGGATATGGTTAGAGCTAAGGCGGTATATGATCGCCTGGATTATTTTTTCACCCAACATATTAGGGAGTACAGCTGTACAGGGATCACACACAAAAAAATTCAGGCACTTTAAAAAATTTTTTTTTAAATCTGTATAAATTTTCAATTTGACTTTTCGAAGATCAATTCAACTTTCTTAAGTACCGTAAAAAAATCAAAAAAAGTAGCTAACGACATCTCACCGAACACTAAAATGTTCATGTTATAATAGTGCGCGTGATGCGAAAAAAAAATGCGGAAAATACCGATACAAAAAAACCAAGAGAAAAAACGACGAGAGGGGAAAAAAAACCGCTGAAATAAGCTGGAGGGGAAAAAGTTGTCTTCCTTTTTTTTTTTCGTGTTATTGTGATTGTTACAGATCACAGGTTAGGTAAGTAGCCTTAGCTCGAATTTCACCAGGCAGGGTGAGAAGTTTTACCAGGAAATGTTCTTGTCCTTTGGCTTTTTTTCCATCGGCATTTTTTTCTGCGTTTTTTCTCTACAATCCTTTCAGTAGCTTAGTAAACAAGTAATGGAACACGCATGGAATGACAAAATTTGAAAGAGGACCTCAACAACATTTTATGACAAACATGCACGTTATTTAAAACAAATTGTAAGTTTATCTTATCTTGCTGAAAGCAGGGCGTTATTTTAAACAACGAGGATAAAATTCAAGAACGTAGCTAATGCATGTTTTCTTAACAAACTAAAGCACGTTCGTTTGAGTGATTAGGCATAATTTGCATTGGCAAAAATTTGCTAAGCAACGAAGGGAAAGGGGGATTGAGGCTTACTGGCGCGTCAACAGCCAGGTCATTAGCGCCTGCCTCAGTCACAGTGCAGTGGTCCGAGTTGTCACTGCGCTACACATTACAAATATGTTAAACAAACCCTAAAGGCCTAACTGGGCAGCATGCAGTTTATTTTTTCCCCTAGGACAAGAAGTGATCCTTTAAATCACAGGTGGATCCTCTGGTTTTTTTTTTAATGGGGGAAAACTGTATATTGTTATTCGCTTTAACAGACGATTTTTATAGTATGCCATCAGCAGAATAAGAAGAACCATCCCAACATGCACCGCGAATATTGTGAGGGGTCACCAAGGATCCCGGACAAGATGAGCAACAGTACTCCCTTGGTCAAACGGTCGGCTGCCACTGAAAGGAACGCCGAGTAGAACCCCAAGACATCTAGGGTTCGTATAATATTAAGGTTTATTTGCTAGATAATCTCAAAAGGGTACACGTGGGGTTTTGTCAAACCACTTATAGCTGCCCACGAATTAATATAGTACAAGGTTGTACACATTTATACATTACCGGTACACCAGAGCAATCTTCTTAGTAATTAAATTTTAATAAAGATAATAAATCACATTTGTTTAGCCTTGTCTTGAAGCATTGAATGGACGGAGCTATAACAACATCACCAGATAGTGCATTCCACATGTTTGTCACTCGGTTTGCAAAGAAGTACTTTTTGCAATTTAGTCTAAATGTGGTTTTTTTTTAAGTGATCAAGGACGACTCCTCCTTTCTAATACAAGACCTAAATAGTAAAAAAAATTCGTCTGATGAAGCGAAAAGGCCAACTGAGGTAGTAGACGAGACAGCATGAACGCAAAAATTGTGTCATCGAAAACCGGAACGATTTTCGTGTTTTAACATCACACTTTATAATTTTTTTAGGCTAGTATCTTATAGTTTTTCTTCGGCAAACTATTGGCATAAATAATTTTAATTTTTACCGCACTAGTCTTTTAGATTTTTGATCTCGTGGTAATTATTAGGAAACGATTAAATATTAGTACATGCACACACACAGACGAAACGTCATGGTCGTAAGGATCATATAATCGCAGGATGCTATTAAATTAGTTCCCAATGCAGCAGTGACACGACGTAGTATTATTGCATATAACTCTATGCTGGAGCCTTAATGGGTTAGCTGCAAGGGGCACTGCAAAGAGAAACAGAAGGGTGTCATACTGAAGCCAGTGCTGTGAAGAGTGATTTCTTAGATCTAAAACGCGCGATTTTTGTTGTTGGAGAAAACAACGTTATTTTAAGCCTAAGAAATCCGCTCTTCCGTTGTTTTTCCCTCCATTTTTATGTAGTGCACCTTGTAGTTATGCCCTCCAAAACCCATACTGGTGCCAATATGGCGGCAAATGTCACTGCTCTATATTCAACAGAAAGTCTCCTAGACGCCACATTTTAAAACGGATTTTTAGCAAGGGATTCACTAACAGTAAGTAAACACTGTTTGGGGGCCGTACTTGATGTGGAGGATCGAGAAAATTGGTGGTGGGAGGAATGTACCTTTAACGTTATCTTTTTTAACCTTGGTCGCTTATTGTCTGTCCCTTGCTTTGTGCCTTGTCTCGGGGTAGGACTTCCTTAACGTGGATGTCTATCGTTCCATGCGTCTCCATAATTAACTGCGTAAAAATAATATTTGGCCAAAGGCAAAGTGACAGCATAGAGATAGCATGTTTACCGGATTTGCCCTAGAGGTTATCGGAGGGGAACCTTCAAACTATTTCATGTTTTGACGTCTTCCGTCGTTCTACGTAAAACAAAATAATTCTTTTAAGTTTCTTCGCAATCTGACAGACGTCGAATCAAATTTACGTTCGAGAATCACGAGCATCTTCAAGAAACGTTAGTCATCTTATTTCACTTCCCCTTCCCCACTATGTAACCCCACCCTTTTTTTTAACGGAAAAGCTATGTTTTGTCAGCAACAGCAATGTCACATGTCGGGTCCGATTTCTGCAGTGTCGTTCCACCAAAATTTTATTGGAATTCTCTTCCTTCGTCCATTCTTTTCTCTATATTCCGTTTTATCGCTGGATGGAAAAACTGACGGCCCACAGTTACTCCAACTTGCAACGTTTTTCTTTCTTTGAAGTGGAAAATGCGACTTTCTGATAAATGTTTTGATTTTTATCTTTAAAGTTGGTTCGGTGTCGGACTGCATCGTAAGCAAATCAGAACTGTTTTCGTGAATTAGAACTGACCTTTAAGTAAGCAATTTGATCAGTAGTCAGTGGTTCTTATACAGTATGGCATGTCTTAAGCTACGCACTGACTGACTGACTCTTCCATTCATAAACATTGTTATTTTTTTTGTGTGCAATCGAATGGCAAACACGAATTTGGTGTAATTGGCTGTCCATATTTACCATAAAGCAAGGAAACATAAGCGTTATTATTATGAATTGTTATTATGAATATAATTATTATAAAATTACAAAAATTAATATTCTGAGAACTTCTTTAAAAATAACAGTAAGGATAGCACCAAGAGATGTGGAACAAGCTAAAAAACCATCGACGAACAGTTAAAAAAATTTTGTTAAAAGTTTTGCTACAAAAATAAAGAACCTTTGGTTAAGTAAGAATAATAGAAGTTTCGTACAAGCATTAAAAAAAACTTAAATGGTAAAAAAGTCAATGTTTATATTGACACGAACTGTCTACGACATTAGAGAAATACTGAATAATTTAATTAAGAAAAATTCTACTGAACATGATGGCTTCCAATTAAGAAATTTCTTGCAGTCAAAGGACAATATCATTAAATTTATATTGAACTCAATAAACGCAATTAGACATTCTGAAAACTGGCTAGATAAACTCAAAAATCAAATCCTTATATCTATTTTTAAAAAAGGCGACAAACGTGATCCAAACCATTAGACATGTTCCACTTTTGCCAGTTCTCATAAAATTATTGAAAACTTTTTCGTTTCAAGATTTGAACATTTTATCAATAAATTTGAGCTCTGTAATAATCATCAGTTTGGTTATCAAAATGGCAAAGGTACGATTAATGCTCTGCAGTCGGCATCATATAAATAATCATATCACCAGAGCTTTAAACGATTAAAGACTGAAAGCCAAAAACTCAACAAGCATTAAATAAATACAGTTGCAAACCTATTTACGTTGCCTTTTGGACTTTAGCGGGTAATCGAGCCCACGACCTTTGAAACCAAAGGCCAAGGTCCTACCATACTGACACGGTCGAATAAATGTTGCCTATGGACGTTTCCTTTTGGCTCAACAGTAGGACCTCGGCCTTACGTTTCAATAGTCGTGGGTTCGATTCCCCACTCAGGCAGTCTGACATATAAGTCCAAAAGGCAATATAAATAAGTTTGTACCTGTATTTATTTAGCTTTTAAAAGAGGTTAAATTTCCGAGAGCTATTTGCGAGGGTTCTCGCAAGTCAAAGCAAAATAATTAGTTGCGTATGGGATTCGTAGAAATATGTTAAAAACTGAATGTGTGTGTAAAAATTGATAATCATATGGGCGACTGGCATATGGTTGAATTTAGTGTACTCCATGGTTCAATTTTAGGGCCTTTGTTTTTTTTTTTTTTGTTTTTTTTTTTTTTTTTTTGAGAATTATTTTAAGGATATAAGTTGGAAAACGTATATATGACTGTGTAAAGTGTGTATGCTGATGACATCGTCTGGAGAATGATATGATGAGCAATTTACAATCTGATTTTAACTTATATTAGTTAATAATTGTTTTGTTAAAAATGAATTATAAGTACTGACAAAACATGTTTTATACCAATCAAAACTTCCCATATGAAAATTGGAAATGCTGACATTTTTATTCGTACTAATTGCTGCATATTGAGGAGATGCAAATGCCATAAATTAACTAAGGTCACACAAGCTAAATAACTTTGACTGGACATTGAGAGCAATAGAACATTTTATTATCATATTGAAAACCTTATCTAATCTAGAAAATTAAGAAATTCTGTGGCTGTTGGGTCGCATGCTTTTACGCTGGGTTTTACACGGTTTTTCGTGAGTTTTATTTTGGTTTCGCGTGAGTTGTGAATACGTGGGACTATGTTGTACTGCCGCCCAAAATTAGACTACCAAAGATTGCTACGTGTACGAAGCAATGCTAGGATTTTTTAGTGCGAATGAGACATTGTTGTTGAAGATTTTTAATTTTTATGCCCACTCTGCTAAATGGAAATGAGCGACGATGGTCGATCGTTTTTGATTCTGATTGCGCCGCGGGTGAACATGTTCGTCCAAGGGACCCATCATGTAAGTGTCAGAGCTGAATTATCATGCATTAAGATAAACTGTGCCATATAAGTCCTGTTACTTCCTGATGCAGTAAAGGACAATCGTCGAATCGTTGTACGACCCGAACTTTAATCCACTGAGCATTTTGAAATGGTACATGACGCCTCAATCGGTACACTCTGAAGACGATGTGTACTAACAGTTTACACATCAATGTGTACTTGCTCAGCCTCCACGCGAACTGTGTACAGGGAGTACGCAATTTGTGTACTGGTAATACACAAGCTGCGACGATAGTGTGTACTGCCGCTGCACAAGACTGTCGACTACTACAACTCGTATGGTGGCTGAGCAGGTACACATCGTCTTCAGATTGTAGCTTTTTCAGGCCCTATTTAACTAATTTTACACTTTTAAATTCGTCTAACGCCGGGCTCGCTCCACTTCACCACTTCAAACTTCGCCTGCGATAGCGGGCGCGTTAGCTGCTTGGTTCCAGGTCAACTTGTGCAGCTGTTTTTTACCAGCTGAAGCAGACCAGGGATGTGTGGCTGGATATGAGGATAATCTTTCTCTTAGCAAAAAAAAAAGAAAAAAAAGAAGGCCCTTTCGTCCTCGTGTTGCTAACTTACGTAATCCTTTTGTTACAGAATAAGAACTTTAACACTCACCCCTTCCCCAACTAGAGGGTGTTAGAGATAGAACTGACCCATGGGTTGGTGGGTCAGTGGGTCAAATGGGTTACATTTTTATCGTGGGTTAAGCGGGTCAAGACCATTCCCCCACCCACCCAAAATAAAGGCACCGGGGGGATGGAAACAATTACTGGCGCATTATGTTAATCTAGTTTAACAATGTTAAGCACACAATTTATTGTTTTTTCAAGTTTAAATTGATGAACTTAAGTGTAGAGCATATTTTTTTTGCAGTAAGTTGCGGTCACGTTTTGTTCCTTATCGGGTGGGTCAAGTTGATCGCGGGTCAGACCTCAGGTGGGTCATGGGTCGGATAAAGTGACCCACTTCCATCTCTGTAGGGTGTTAATACGGCCGGACAGAATGTTTAATTGTGAACTGCGAAATAGTAGCGGAAGAGGGAATTGTGGCTTACCGGCGCATCACCAGCTAGGTCATTAGCGCCAACCTCAGTCACAGTGCAGTGGCCCCGGGATGCCACTGTGCCAAACATTACGGAGACGTTGACCAAGCCCCAACTCTAGATCTTAACGTTTACCTGTACCTCCTGCAAAAATTGAAAAACCCCAGACACGAGGACAGAATCATCTCCCAATTGGCACAGTACGTCTTGCGGAAGGTGGAAACGGAGACAAACGCTATCAAAATAGTGACAATCAACAAGAACGTGATGGACCGTGAGTGGGCAGCAACACCAATGACAGTCAGGGAGGATAATGATCCTCAAAAGGAAGCAATGAGTAAGATTGGCGTGACCAATACGCAAACGGGATAACACCACCTGATCCTGGTTGCTGGGCTAGCCTTCACTCTCGCCTGAGCCCGTGCTTGCTCTTCACACGACACATTTTATAGTGAGAAATCTCTGTCAGTCGAACATGTGATTATGTGGAAGTAGCATTGAGTCCTGAGCTTAGCTAAATAATCCTAGCTGATAGTTCGAGCTAACGTATGCGCTATTAACTACATTATAAGGCAATAAACAGAATCAACACTTTACGTCAGTAAAAACACATTAAGTCAAAATCAAATGGTGTAGTGGTAAAGAAAAATAGCTCCAAAATAATAACCCCAAGATATTTTTAGATTTTTAACTATTAAATAGAATACTGAACGTAATGATGATTGACACATCTCCCATCACTAAAAGTTCCATTACACACGGATTAAGCTTGAAAGCAATAAGCTTAAAGGTGCTTAATTCCATTTAACTGAACAACAGATTTCCTGGAGGACAGTTTTGTTACCGTCAAACCCATGTTAATGTGCAAACGGTATTTTTTTTGGGGGGGGGGGGGGTGTAGCAACTATGAGGTAGCATGATCCCTTTTAAGCTTAGAAGGCAAAGATATTACCCACATCAGAAATGCTACCTACATAAGCGCATAGCTATTGGGGATTGGAGTTCGCATAACACTATGGACGTTATGGTGCTTATAAAAAACTAGAGGAAGCCCGTGCTACGCATGGCTGGTGTTAGATGCAACATTTCCAATATTTTGGATGTTTCACCGAATGAGGTTTGTTGACTCCCGTTTTCGCGCACACTGGCTAAGAAACGCTTTCACGGAATTAAGTTTCTTCAATGCAATTCTTGCGCACACTGGCTGACAAACGCTGATTTTCGTTCGCTTTGCTCACTCAATCAGCGCATCCCATAGCTCAAATCACTGGATGCACCGGTTTAAAAATTGGCATGTTGAAGCATCGTTCCCGGGCACAACGCAGCCCGGACCCGTTTTCCCGGAGCTCAGCTCTGAAAGCCTTCATCTGCGAATTAAATAAGCCATAGCATCGTTTCCAGCTGACAATTTCATTTTACCCACCAACAATCAACAGTTTGGACGATAGTTTTCAATCCTTAGCACGTGAACCATGAATTGTTAGGCACTGTAGCAAAGACATTGTTTAGGCTAAGTTTAGTTTTAAGTTTAGAGGTGGAGTGCATAGCGCACGGCTTGTAGACTCCAGTAAGTTCAATAAATAAATAAATAAATAAGACATTACACGTGGAGAGTGTAGCGTATGGACTCCAGTAGTCTCCAGTAAGTGTAATAAATTAATAAATAAATAAAGACATTACACGTGCACGAAAACAATGAGAAACGCTTAAAGTGATTGTCCGGCCTTTTACGTTTTTTCTTATCGGCTCTTTTTTTATCAGCTCGGCCGGGATCCAGAATTATTATGTAGATAAAAAGTGCTGAGAATTACTGCCAGAGTGTGAAAAAATGCCCTCCAATATGAGTATGAAAAACACAACAATCATCAAGAATTTGTTTCTTTCTTCCCTCATGATTTTAAATGGATCGGTAAAATCCTTTTTACTATAATATTGGTTTGCAACACTTAATCAGGAGCACCGTTTTAAAGTTTGAAAAAGGTCAAAGGGAAAAAAAAAACAAAAAAAACAAAGGAAGTCCTAAATATAACCCACTAGAGTACAAAAGTGAATTTTAGACAGGCGATGTGTATATATATTTTTTTTACAACGAGACGTCGAGCAAATGTCGAATTGTTTCTCCTTCTCCCTCCACTGAAGAAAATCGACGGCATTACATTTTCTCTTCTCGTTGGGGAACCTGGTAAAGTCACTATTTCACGTAGCTTGTTAAGGAATACACAACTACGTATTATAGTGCCTATTCACCGAACGACAGGTTGCAGTATCTAGCGTCGTCCACCATTATTTAGTTCTATGTATTCGCACTTGGTTTCAACAAGCGAAGGAAGGCACAAAGAAATTTCTTTTGACACAACAAACTAGCCACGTGCCTCCTCAATTATTGAATGTAAAGTTGGTGCGCCCACGTGCACCAGGGAGCAAGCGAGCAAGGTTAAGGATATCACTTTCGATGGGCGCTCATTTAGCAGTTCAAAATCTAGATTTCTAAACGGTCGACGTACAGAAAAAAACGCCCGTGATGTTGTTAGGTTAACTTTACCGTTCGCTTCCTGGTGCACATGGGCGTACCAACTTTTCACTCAAAAATTAAGGAGGCACGTCGCCTGTTTGTTGTGCAAAAAGAAATTCATTTGTGCGTTCCTTCACCTGTTGAGAGTAAGGGATGGACAGAATTAGACAGCAGCAAATGGCAATAGATGGTGCAGCTTGTCGTTTGGTGGCAGTATCCCCCTTTAAGCTTTTCCATAGTTAACATGTATTTTGTGTTATGCTCCAGGTTGTTACCACCCTTATACAGTATTTTTCTGATTTTCATAACCTTACTTATTTTCTGATTTTCATAACAGGCGAAACACGGCGCAGAAGAGCGCCTTTCCTAGATCAACTTCAGCGGTGCACCTTTGTGTTAACGGTCGGCTCCTAAACATGTCTTGTCGGCGTTCCTAATCGTGTAATTTCAAATTACATGGAGGCAGGAAAGTGATTAGGTACAACTTGTACAAGTTGGCTAATGCTACCCACTAACTTTTAATTAATTAATAAATTATGGACCATACTAGTAAAAGAACGGGACAAAATATTAGTTAAATAACCACGAACTACGGAACAACTTACGACCAGCAACAAACTATATGCTATAATGCTGAACTTTGATATTTTCTCGCGTATTAACTGGCAAAACATTGACAATACCGAGTTGTGATGGTCGATCTACAAACATTCGTAAATATTATATAAGTTATATTTCGTAAATATATCTGAATCAACATATTTGAATAAATTATTGGTAATACAACATTTAATGCTTGGCGAACATCAATTATACATAAATACGAATTCGTTGCGGGACACGCATGGACACACAAAGACAATGAAGTCACAGACAGCGAGCAAAGTACACAGCGTACCATTAAAAATTGTATATGAGTATGGGGAGCAGGGCAACACCGGGGCCACTATAGCGCGAATCCATGCAATGTTTAATGCATTCAACAAAAGTCTGGGTGCTCAGCATGCTCCTATAGCCTACAGTGTAGCCACTCTGATACACAGTATTATTGGGCTTCTTTGATTTCACTTTAGATGTCTTTATTATGCCTTATGGCGCTACGACTAATTTGAATAAATAAATAAATAAACTACAAAATCGTATAAAGCATGGGAATATTTAGGTTACCAATTGCCAACTGTTGGAAGAACAGGACGCAATAACACACAAATTAAGAACCAAAGGTAAAAACCAACATTGTTTGAGTTTCAAGAACCTTGACAGATTCTGGTTCACGGAATTTTTCAATGGTGGCAGAGGAGACAGCAGACTCGGGCATACAATTCTAAATCTCAACCACACGATGGGAGCAAAAATTACCTCGACAGTTTAAGTGTGCAGGTTGACTTTTGAGTTTAAGTGTGTGGCCACGTACCGAACACATATTATTGTGCTAAAAAAAAAAGGCAGTGCTAAGCAAGTTCCTGATGGATAATTTTAAAAGTCAAAATCAAATCCGTCTTTAGGCGTCGAAGTTCAAGTAATTCCAATTTCGCAAATTGTGAACGCACAATGTGGGCGAGATTTCGTAGTCGATTGGAAGTATCAACGCACTAAATGAGTATTTTTTCAGCTATTAAGCTATTTTTTCAACCTGCGGGCTCAAGAGCCATACCTTCTCGATTTACTCGCTTTAGCTCGTATTTATTTATTCACTCTTATTCATATACGAACGTGTATTTACTTTGTGTCTCTTCAGCTATCTGGTTTGATGGACATTTTCAGTCCACAATTACTGTTCTCTCTTGGTCTTTATTTTCTAAAACTGTAACTGTCTGTGTATCTTTGCCATAAATTCGGTGGCAATCATAAAGAATGGGGACAAATAACTTCTCGGTTCTCTATTCATTTTTCCGTATTCCCTTTTCTTTCATTTTCTAATGATAGGCAAGTCCTGTGCTGCCTATCCATTTAAAAATATAAAGATTAAAGAAACTGGAATCAGGAAGTGACAGGGAAGTATTTTCGACAAACAGAACAGACGACGCGCAAATTATGCCCTTAGTAATTAATTGAAATCACATTAAACTCTTTTAGAGGGCTTAATTTAAGCCTAATGGCACGCGAACAGCCAGATCATTAGCGCCAACCTCAGTCACAGTGCAGCCTAAGGGCGCGTTTACGCAAAAAGGCATTCTCGCTCGCCGAAAGCTATTTGCTAGTCAACCGTTATTTATTTATGTTTAGTTTCCCGTTGCTACTAAATGAATGCGATAATAGATAACAAATTGTATGTATTATAAATAACAACACGGATAAAGAACAAAGTGCTACAGTAATTTTAAACATTGATACAAATCGTTGTCATTTCACGCTATTTTCAAAATTTGCTATTCTCCCTCAAAGTAAAGCTTCTAGCAATGATCAAACGTCGGTAGAATAAATAGTTTCTCGCAGCGAGAATTCAAAATCCAACATGGCGTTCATTTCGTGGCTATCGAATCGAAGACAAACCATCGAATTACGGCATACAAAAAACAGTCCGTCGTCTTGTACTGCAGTAAAAATTGTTTTCTTGTTGTCATAAATCGACGCTCAAATGTTGCAAGTATCGTACGCTGTGTCACGAGGCACGAGGAGAAACTTTGGGTCTGCGTCGTTGCCATGGTTACTAATATGCATAGACAACTCGAAAGCCGCATACTAAGGCAAAGACGAGAAGCTGCCATCAGATTTAGTATTGATCAAGTAAAAGCTAGTGAGCGAGAAAACTGTCGTTGCGTAAACGAGCCCTAAAGAATAACGGAAGAATAGCGAAACTATAATGATAAATAGGATAACAACTAGAAAGCCGTCTGCCACACATTACAGAGATGTTAAACAAACCCCAAATCTAGATCTCATCATAGATCTGTACCTCTTGCAAAAATTAAAAAACCCCGGACAGGAGGACAGACTTATCGCCCAATTGACGCGCAATGTCTCTCGGAAGATGGAAACGGCGTCGAACACCATCAAGATGGTGAATTAAGCTGTGAATTAATAGAGTCAACTTTGTCCCTCTGTAGCTCTCAAGGCAAAGTAAACACGACGAATTAAGATCTTCCCATAATTTAGTTTCCTTTTTTTAAACCCACCTTTAAAACTATTATTTTTCGTACAGTTTGCCACGTTCGCAAACAGCCTCTTTTTTTTTTATCCAACATCAACGACGTCCAGTTCCTATCATGATGCATTGTCTGCCGCCAAAATATTTTTTCCTCAAAGACAAATTGCGTTCCTCATGTCTCTCTTCACGGACAATGTATTTCCACGGTCCGTAAGATCTCTCGTCGTCGTCTGCTCACATGACGTTGAATAACTAACGTTCGAAAAAATGAATCTTTTGTGCGCTCAAATTGTGCGTCTTTTGGCGCACGATGTTCCCGCGCCACACGCGCTGATGCACCGGCGAAGCGTAGTAAATCAGGATTTAGGCAACGATTACAAATTGCTTTGACCTCATCATGCATTCCTGTCGGTTTGGTTTGGTTCACAATTTCACCTATAGATAGGCCCCACGAACCGCTCACATATCCTGCCCTCTTAAAAGACACACGCACACACTGCACAAACACACAACTACAAATCTGTCCCAGTTGGTGTGTGCCTCTGATCGGATGATGCAAATGAAGCAATTTGTTCGGGCGCCACATCTGATGCATCATCGAACACAAACAGAAGCGTAGACATATAGACAGATGGATTGGATGGCCAACAACTGAAGCCTTCCAGTTCAACCAGGAAGGCACGGCAGCTCCATACGCCCAACCCCCAACCTCCATCTGCCTCGGGGGCTTGTTTCCGTCCACAAATTCGGCCATGCGTAAAGACGATAAGACGGTTCAATCGATTCCATTAACAGCCACAGGCGAAAATTACTCAATGACCGAGAGCAGGGGCCGGGCAGTCATCGTTGGCCTGGCCAAGGTGACCCGGGGAGTCAGTCAGTTTCTGCCTTTTCGGAGGCGGGAGGCCAAATGCTTCTCGCCTCCATTTGTAACGATGTGACGCGCCCGAGAGATAACGAAAGCATTCAGCCCAACAGGCAATACGTTGCCCGCTAAATGCGTTAACGCGAATTTTTCTCGCTTCTACACACCAGCTACATTTTTCTGAAGAAACAAAAGAAAAAAAAAAAACTGGTGGACACTACCAACATTTCTCGTGACTCACCAAAACAATAATGGGGGAAAGCTTTCCTTTCTAGCTTCATGAAAGGTGCTAACTTCCAAGGCTTGATAAGGGGTTTTGGTTTGTATAGCCAGACTTCTATGTTTTTCTTCACGTAACAGAAACTAAATCAGTAGTACTTTGACACTCTGCGGGGGTCATGCACAAGCCCCCCGGTAGGGCTAGGGCAATTTACTTTTGTCTGGAAACTTTTTTTTTGCTGTGTTCCTACCCCTTTTTATCTCTTCTGCCGCGCATTGAAACACTTTCTTAGCCGTCTTTGTCCCTTTGTTGGCCCCTTTTCCTCCACTGCTACAGCAAATGTCGGGCATTTTTTTAAAGGGCACTTTACCATGATGCAGGGGCTTGCGCCTCTCCCCCCCCCTCCCCCACTCCCTGTGCGCACGTCCCTGACCCTCTATAACCCACATGACAATAGGCCTATATTTGCATTAGCGAGTAAATGTTATGTAATTCTTACATACTTAGATAAGCCAATTTCGCCATATATAGGAAATAATTTTTCGGTCGAGCATAGAATTACATGAAAATCATAAGTAAAACCTATGGCGCCCCAGCCAACTCGTGTCAATAAAAACACAGTAGCATTAAACAAGGGAAACAGATAGAAATAAACACCACAACCAGACCGAAATGAACTAAGGTAGTTAGTAATACTTAAAAAAAAACAGCACAAATTATGATTCTACCAGAGAACTTGTTCTCGCAGGCGAAACAAAGTTCTCAGAGTAGAGTACGACGAAACTTTGTTACCTGTTTGTTATAACTGAGATATCAGCATATCCTCTTGCTGATATCCCATTTGTAACAAACAGGTAACACAGTGAGGAGGAGTCTGCGACTGAGAAATAAATGGTCTCATTCCAAATTTTGAAAATAACCCATGAATTCGTTACAATTTAAAACCATGACACAACTACCACCAGCTTTCTCCTGCCAGCTGCAATCCCTCAA
>JAHWFP010265620.1:0-19347 GCA_023313725.1 Lithobius niger | reverse complement strand
GAATATTCAGTTTTGAAGATTGTTTGTAGCCGGTTTCTTTTCAGTACGATGAACGGTTTGGAATTCATAAACCAAGAAAATCAAGAAACTAGCAAGAAAACACCATTCTGTCAAAATAATAACATGAAACTAGCAAGAAACTAACACGAAACCAGCAAAATATTAGCATGAAATAGAAAAATGAAAGCATGAAACAAGCAAGTAACTAACACAACACTGGCAAAATGATAGCATGAAACTAGCAAGAAAATGACACGAAACTAGTAAATTTTACTATTTTTTTTTCCTGGAAGAAGCAGTTTTTGGACTTTTTCAATTATACTATACATAACGATGGAATATTTTCGTCAGGTAGGTTAATTTTACATTCTAATGTATGACCATCTAAAAAAACATTCAGTTTTGAAAATTGTTTGTAGCCAGCTTCATTTCGAATCTGATCAAGGTTTAGAAATCATAAAGTTTATTTAGAAGGAAACTAGTAATAAACTACCGCAAAACTAGCAAGAACATAACAAGAAACTAGCAAAATAGTAACACAAACTGTTTCTTTTCCTGTGAAAGAAGGAGTTTTAGGGCTTTTTCCAATGCATAATGGAAGAATATTTTGGTTAGACGGTTGGTTTACCTTGGAATGTATGACCTTTTGCAAAGAATATTCAGTGTTGAAGATTGTTTGTAGCCGGTTTCTTTACAATCTGATCAACGGTTTGAAAATAAAGAACAGTTTTTTAGCAAGAAACTAACACCATTCTAGCAAAATATTGGCATGAATCTAGCAAGAAACTAACACGAAACTAGCAAAATATTTACACAAAACTAGCAAGAAACTAACACGAAAGTAGCAAAATATTAACACAAAACTAGCAAATGTGAAACTAACACGAAACTAGCAAAATATTAGCATGAAACAGCAAAATATTAGCACGAAACAAACAAGAAACTAACACGAATCTAGCAAATTAGTAAAACAAACTATACTTCTTTTTCCCCGAAAGAAGCAGTTTTCAAACTTTTTCAATTACATAATGGACGAATATTTTGGTCAGAAGTGTTGCTTTACCTTTGAATGTACGACCTTTTTTAAAGAACATTCAGTTTTGAAGATTGTTAGTAGCCACTTTCTTTTCAGTCTGATCAACGGTTTGGAAATCATAAACAGTTTTTTTTAGCAGAAACCTACCAAGAAATTAGCACGAAACTTACACGATATTAGCAAGAAACTAACACGAAACTAGTAAAAATTAAAACACAAAATCAACAAGAAACTAACACGAAACTAGCAAATCTAGCTCGAAACTGGCAATTTTGCATGAAACTAGCAAGAAACTAACACGAAACTACCAAACCAATAACACAAAACTAGAAAGGCACTAACACGAAACTATCAAAAAACTAACATAAAACTAGCAAAATATTAACACAAAACTATAGCAAGAAACTAACGCGAAACTAGCAAATGAGTAAAACTAACTACTTCTTCTTCCCCGAATGGAACAGTTTTCGGGCTTTTTTAATTACATAATGAAACGAATGTTTTAGTCATGAGGGCTTACTTTTTTAAAGAACATTCAGTTTTGAAGATTGTTTGTAGTCGGTTTCTTTTCAATCTGAGAAACGGTTTGGAATTCATAACCCGTTTTTTTTTTTGCGTGGAACTAGCAAGAAACTAGCATGAAACTAGCAGAATATTAGCATAGAACAGCAAATATTCGCATGAAAAGCAAGCAAGAAACTAACACGAAACTAGCAAAATACTAGTATGAAATTAGCAAGAAACTAACAAGAAACTACAAAATTAGTAAAACAAACTATTTCTTTTTCCCCTGAGTTATGAACAATAATCCGAACCGCACTTTCTACAAGAAGTCCCATAGAAGTTTTGTGTATATCCAAGATAGCGGTACAAAATATTTTTTTGCTTCGTAACTTGTAAACCATTAATAAAACTAAACACAAACAGATTATGGGAAATATTGATAATTACCTTTCATTCAACATGGTCCTATTAAAGGTTCGTGAAAATCCAAGATGACGACCCAAAATGGCGTCCGAAAAAAAGGTTTTTACGTACAATTCCAAACCACATAGACTGGTTCCTCATAATATAAAGAACAAAATTTTCATCAAAAGAGGCCTTATTCAGGTTTTGTTACAAACCAAGATGGTGGCCGAAAAACGTTTTCTGTTTTGTAACTTGCAAACCATTAATCAGACTGAACACAAACTGGTTCCTGAAAATATTCACAATTAAATTTTCTTCAAAGCAGATGCTGTGTACGTTTTGTAAAAAACCAAATTGGCGGCCAAAAATGGCGTCCAAAAAAAGATTTTTGCAAAACCATTTATCAGATCAAACGCAAACTGGTTGGGGATAATATTTAGCATTATTTTCATTAAAAAAAGGTTGGGCCAGAATGGTGGACCAAAATGGCAGCCAAAAAAAAAATTGGTTTTTTCATTGTTACTTTGAACATAAACCGGGTACGTATAATCTTCCGAATTAAAAACAAACATTAAACTCCAAGTAAGCTCGTATTCAAATTTAGCGTGAAAGCAGAATTCTAACTTAAGTTGTTATTTATGCAATGGGTTAAGACCGAAAATCGTGAATTTAACTCACCTAATTTATTTATTTCATGTCTAATTTATCTCGACTATAGTGTATTTTATTATTGTCAAATCTTGTGTAGTCTTGGAGATCGTGTAGCCAGGGCACGGTTACGAACTTCGGATTCTCTTACATTACTGTGGCTTCGAGGGGGGGGGGGGAGAAAAAGAGTTATTAACCCTTTACTGTCGATGACAAACTGTATGGTTGATTTTTTGTAATCATCTGCTAGTTAGACAGGCCACGGGATACGAAGCAGTTCACTTGATTGCTAGTCGGAAACGCTGACCACTGCGCTGAGCTTGCGAGTCTTGCTCGGGGTTCCCGGAGATCCCCCCCCCCCCGCCATCGAATTCGCGTTGCACGTTGGGACGTTAGTTTCGCCGTTTAGTAGCCGTCCAGTATATTGGACTCTGGTAAGGAAAGAGTTTATAAACTTGAGCCCATGCTCATACTCCCACGTTGCTTACGTCTAAGGTCCGGTCGAGGATCGGTAGAATAAGAACTGTCGTGTTCAATTAAACTAAATGAAAAAAAGAAGTACGGTCCGGAAAAACATTTGTTCACCTCTTCATTTATGGAATAATAAACTCATCTTTCTGTGTTGTAACCAACTTACATCACATCTTGATATTTGGAGAAAGGTTCTAAGTTGTTACCACGAAGCTAAGCCTTCTGGCTTGAGATGGACGAGTACACATTACTAAGATGAATTGCAAGTGAACAATAAAGGCAGACCATGTCTTATGATCGGCTAGTATGGTAGGCTTTAACAGAGTTAAATATGCCCTCCACACAAATACAAACAGAAACAAGATGGCCGAAAGGATATTTGTCTTTCGATATTATTATTCAGGTGTTATACAATTTGACCTCCTTGGTCTTATAGCTATTACGAAAACGTTCGTCCTTCACTTGAATTATCAAAATTGTTCTGTTGATGATCTAATTGACTTCATTACAACTGATATTTTACAGTGAGTATTTCGTAAATAAAATAAATCTGACCTTAAGCTGGCCCTGACCTTTAAGCCGCCTCTGGCTGTGTTGTTCTCATGCCAACCCATTACTTCTTAGTTGTCTTGATGCACCACCTCTAATAGCCGTGACGCCTGTAACTGCTTTGCGGATTTCCGCGGATGTGCGGATTTGCGGATGTTTTCGGATTTCCATGCGGTGCGGACAGTGCTTCCGCAGATCTGGCAAATTTTCTTCTGGGTTTTGGATTTGGTGTTTTTCATCGTTCACTTGTTAATAAAGATTCCAAAGCCAGGCCCGCTTAGGTGATTCTGTCCTGTGTTTAGACCAGTTAGCTGGGACTGATTTGAGACCATTGCCTTTCTGCACCTTGCAGGTGTTTGCACCGTTGGTGTATTGAACAGACGGTTGGAGCGACTTAGTCACAACCGGTCTTCTGTACACTACCACCATTTTCGGGCCACTTCCGCTTCATACTTCCGGTTTAAAAAAAAATCATTTTAACTAATTTTTGAAAGCTGAATCTAATCGTGAAAACGGTTTGTCTCAATCTGGTACAGTCCCATACAGTCATGATGGGCTCACTCGGTCACTTGTGGGCCACTTCCGCTTCAAACTTCCGATTTTTTTTCAATTCCTAAACTAATTTTTGGACGCTGAATCTAATGGTGAAAACCGTTTGTCTCTATCTAGTACCCTTCTGGATAAAAGGCGACGGACGGACAGATGGACAAAGTCGTAGCAGTAGTCTTCTAAGCTGTTTCGGCTGCACAGAAAACTAAAATATGCCTTATGTAGTGTGCGGGGGATATGCGGGCACATAATTTTTTTTTTATTGTAAACACTTCAGATAGGCGGGCCGGATCTCGCTATGTTACTTAACACCCACTAGTGGTGATTATGGGTAAATTGACTTTATTGCTGATCTGTTGTTGTAGGTAGGTTAGGTTAGGTTAGGTTAGGTTGGGTTAGGTAGGTTAGGTTAGGTGACTTAAGTCGGATTAAACGGATTTTAGGCTTAACTGTATAGTCGTACAGCCGTACTTCGCAACGTTACCAGATATTGACGACCATTGTTTACAACGTTAGATTCATGTGAGAAGTTAGTTAAATAATATGGCAAATTAAAACATCGTTACTTCCTCATAGCTAATAGACTTCTTCGACGTAACTAAATTAAATAATAACATTTGATCGTCGAATTAAAATTCTAAATTAAAATCCTCAATAAAAACAAATGGACTTTAGCTTCGTTTAAATAGTCTCGTTGCATTGTTGCATAAATGAATAGGCTTACTGTCGAACCAAATTCTCCATTAGGCCTATCTTCTACTTACGAAATTAAAAGTGCATTTTTAAAATTAGGCCTAAAAAATGAAAATTGGTCCTAAAATCATGTTATCATGGCAACGTCAAGTTGCTACGAGTCGCTGTTGGCTTCATCAACAGCGTCTCTCGTCATTTCCCTACTACCACTGATCTATATAGGCTAAGTCGCGCGTTACGTTGTAACACTGTAACTGCATGTGCCTGAAGGCGCACCGTGTTGCAAAAATGAATAGGCTTACTATACAAACCATATCTCCGTTAGCTGCTACTTAAGAAATTAAAACTGCTGGTTAAAATTAGGCCTGAAAGTTGACAATTACGGCTAAAATGTAAAACAGGCTTAAAAGCTAACACATTTTTAACCGGCAATTGTGATGGCTACTGCTCTTAGATTAGTATAATAGAGATAGCTGTTGTAGTGCATAATAGAGGCGTGCGCCTCAACATTGGAAGTGGAAGAACTGTACAGAAGAACGGTGCGACTAGGCAGTCGCTGTAGCCATTGGTTTTCTGTACGCTTCTGAGCTGCATGGAGAGCTATGTAGTGAGTTTTGCTGAACTGTTTACAAACAAAAATTATGCGCGCCGGTCCTATACTTCTAGTGTTTGTTATAATACTTCCTGAGCCACGTTCTATAGTGCTTATTACGGTCATAACTACATAGTTGCGTCAATTTAGGGTAGTTTTTGTTGGCTGGTGACCGGTTCCGTATCACCAGCATCCTGGTGTTTTCTTTTCCATCCTGGCCATTTTAGTTGTGCATTGTGTACTGTGTACTGAATAAACGATGGTGTTTTTTTGTTAATTTTTTCCAAAACTTCTAGCGCTATTTCTTTATTTTGTAAAACCCTTGTAATATACACAAAGCACCGTAAACAACATAAAGCAGTCAGAAATAAGCCAACAGTGAAAATAAAAACAGAAAAAAATCAGTAGAGTAAGCCACCGTTACACAAGTCATTTCGTTCTAATGACGCGACCATTTCAGATCAGTCATACCGTCTTACTCTATATATGGGCCACTAGCCATAAAAGCAGCGAAAATGCCAGTTCGAATCCCACCCCCGACCCAACTAGAGTTAAAAAAAATCACCAGAAATAATTCAATAGTGAAAGGGTTAACCTTGTCCTGTACCTCCTACATTACTGAACGTCTTTGTTATTTTCGAAGGCAGGGAAACTATACTGGAACAGAGCTGTAGTAACACATGACGTATACTCGGGTTTTCACCATCATTACAAATTACGTAACTTTGCTTACAGGAATACAAGCGAGTGATGTGGCACGTTTGCCACAGGGCTTTACGGATAAACCAACGAATCCTAGTTTGATGGACCTCGCCAGTGTTGCATTTTGCTCTTTTATGCCGCACTACATTTCTTTTTGCTAAAAGTGAAGTACATTAGAAAGAGGGAGAGGAAGGATGGTTGTTGTAGTTTCGTCGCCTAGTTATAACTTCAACTACATTCTACATATCTTCATTAATAATAAATCATGTGAAGCCAGGTAGGTCGTATTAGCAATGAGTAAAATGTCACAGACCAATAATGTGTGTTTTACCTTAGCTTGGGCTAATTCCTCCTATTTGCAATAAAACGAGTCTAATCTTCAAATTTTACAGGGAAGGTGGGGAGTTAATAATTCAAGCACCGCACTGCCTCTCACAGCAGCAACGCATCCCTGAATTGATTTTTTGGGGGGTGGGGGGAGGGGGAAGGGCTATATAACCTTCTTGACACTGACTCAAACTTTTTTCCGTCGAAAACCATGACTATCACTAGGGGTCACCCTTTTCGCGTTTACTATAAAAGATTCATTGATGACTCCTTAGCACTCTTTCCAACCGGCATTCGTAACGACATTTTGAAATCATCGTTGCCTACAGTTTACAACGGAGGCACCTGACAATAATAAAATTGCTTTTCTTGATATTACAATCTTTACGAATAGCCACAATAGAGTTGAAACTGTCCATTTTCGTAAACCAACCCAAACAACCAGGACTAATAACTTTAAATCATACACAGACCCAATTTATCTTGTTGCTGAGCTAAAAAACGAGCTGCGCCGAATTTATGCCCATTCCACCAATAAGCTTGTTTTGCTTGAAGAATTCAAATACATCTTCCATAAGTACCTTAGCAATGGGTTTCCGTTACCCATTATCAGTAAATATAATAACTTTAATTGGCTCTCCACCTCTCGGAAACAACAACATAAAACCGGATTTCTTGTTGCACCTTACGTAAGAGGAGTTTACTGAACCACTTCGCAAGAAGTTATACACTGATAATGTGCGCCTTGTTAGTAAAAGTAGCCGCGCTCTTCACAGCCAACTTCAGCCTCCCCCCCTCCCCATACCAATACTACAATATTCCTATCAGATTTAAAAAAGACACCATTTATAGCATACCATTTGCCCATTCTGGATGCACAGCCACCTATGTAGGCCAAAGTAAACAGGAAATATGTAAACGAGTTCCCACAAATCAAACTTTAAATTAAGGATACAACAAAACTCACTGGTTCAACACTTTCAAAACACAGGACATGAACCCGAAATTTCGCAAACAAAAATTTTATTTTAAATTCCTCACACCAAAACACGCGAAAATTTGGAAACACTTTGTATTCATTTAACCAAACCACCTGTTTATAATCACTTAATGCCTACAGCCAATTTCCTACAAGACTACATTAAGTTATGCAATGACGCTGGCATCAACACATTTCCACCAATCAAAATTCAGGGACCCACTATTTAAAGCATAGCCGAACTCTCTCTCTCATTCGACCAGCAGACTTGGGTGAGTAAGGTTTGACTGTTGGCACATTCTTTTGAATTGTGTTGACTTTTATTTTATTTGGTTTTAGTTTTTAGCATGGAACCTTGCATCCTTATGACTTGTAAGTTTTATTTCCATGACCCTGTTCTGCTGTTATTTTATTAATTTTTATTTTTATCTTTAAGTTGTTTGATATTTTTAAGTTGTTTGACATGTTTTAAACCATTCACCTGAAAACGGTTATGACCTTGGAACCGAAACGTCGTGATTTCGTTGTTTCACCAGCACTTGATGGCTACTCTGTATGTGTTTCTAGTATATGGGTAACATGCGCAATTTCTTAAAAATTAACATAGTGTAACATAGTTGGTAAAGGAGGGAAAAAATGGTCTGATGTTTCGCTTTCGGGAAACTACCAAATTTTCTCCAGTTATATCTTACATAGGTGCTATCTTACTTCCATTTAAAAACGAAGTGGCAATGTCATAGTCAAAATGTGTCACGTTTTTCGATTAGAATGTACTCCTTCAAGCGTCCTACTTAACCTAAATTGCTATAGTTAGACTTTTCTGAAAGGTGGTAATGTCTTCTTTCCACCAAGGCTAATAAAATTAATTTATCGTTCATATAGGTCATCTTACGCCCATTTGAAGGTGAAGTGGTACTGTCATAGTGGTCAACATGTGTCGCGATTTTCGTCTTGAATATACTCTTGCAATCATCCTATAGTTAACTTAAATGGCTATATACTTAGACTTTCCTGAAAAGTGGCGATGTCTTGTTTCCACCAAGCCTAATTAAATTTTTTATCACTCATAATGGCCATTATATGCTGATTTAAAGGTGAAGTGTTAATGTCATAGCATTCGAAATTCATAGTGATTTTCGAATTAAATGTACACTTTCAAACTTCTTAACTCTCATAACTAGGATATTGATGAAGGGCGGGTCATAAATATTGACCTTTAATGCAGCCCATCATTCACTCGTTAATTGGATAATATGTACGCATTCCTTCCAACAAAGATAACACAAATTAAATAAAGGTTAAATGCATAATTTGTACACATCTATATATATAATTACACAAAACCGCAGCGCATGCATCTGCAGCGCAGCCCAGCTATCCAGCAGCAAGTTGGACATACGATACCATCTCCGCCATCTACCGACGGAATGGCAAATTATAAGAGTAGCAGCCAAGCCCCGCTGAGATAGTAGCTGCGCCCGGAACGCAACGGCCAGCAGCGCGAACATACAATGCCATCTACCGACCGAACGGCAAATTAAATGAGGGGGGGGGGGCGCGCGCCGGGAGCGGCGGGGGGAGGGGGGGGGAGGAGGGGAGCGAAACGACGCGGAATGAGCGAGCGAAGCGAACGACTCCGCTAGTATTCCAATAATAAAACAAACCATACATGGACCACACATGCCTTGCCTGTCAACCTTGATTATATAGCTGGTAAATGACATGTGAAACACACAAAAAAACTAATGGGATACTGAGAATCAGCATGTTAAAATATCTAAAACCACTATTCATTTTCGTTAGTAAAAAAAAAATTGTTACTGCATTAAGGAATTTTAAAAACAAAATAGGAAAATGGCCATAACTCGACTCATATTTAAGATGCCCCATAAATACACCAAGTTAAGTTAAATAGGAAGACTACAGATGTACTTAAAAATGGGAGTTACGCACTAAAATTAGAACATGGTAGATTTTTACGTTAAATATGCATTGAAACTTTCTTGTAGCAAATTTTCTGATTAACATTGTGCCTAACCATGTTATTTATTTGAATGGGTAAGACGTTACCAGTAAAAAAAACTTTTGGCTGGGGGGGGGGGATGGTGCATCCCCATTCCCCCCTCTCAGGGGGAGATTTAGCGTGTTTCTCCTTATTTTTCCATTTGTAATATAATAAAATATAATATACTACAGCTGGTGTAAATTTGGTCGATTTCCGGAGGCGAGCAATCGGTCCCTTTTCTGTCCCTTATCTATTGTTTATAAAAAATACCGTGTTACACTGTGTTACCGTGTAGACGTAGTTTAGTTTCAGTGACTTCTATGGGACCGAAATAGATGTTCTATATACCAAATTAAAGGTAATACTCTGTGCTACAAGATTGACATAGGCGTTAAAACTATTTGTCTAAGCGTTAGAGGTTATTTTACGTTTATTGCGAAAGTGTAGGATGAGCAAATGCATGTTTTTTTGTCTTTAAGTTAAAATTTGTTAGTAAACCATCAAAAATATCGAAATAATTATTCTATAATGAAAGGTAGTACGTTTCAAATCCTTTTATTTGGTGTAAAGAAAAAGAAAAACGAATTAGTAGAAGCCGAGATATTAAAAATAATAGAAAACTTCTAATTAGTGCCATTTTTTCCAAGATGGCGGCTCATTTCCGGCCTTAAAATTGCGAAGAAAATTTGGTAACGTTTATATCTTGCTTCTTCACATGCTCCTGGTTCAGAAAAAAAATAGTTACCGCTTCTACTAAAAAATGCCTCTACTTGTTGCATTTTCTGATTTTACTCCTAGACTATTTCAGAAAATTGAACAGGAGGAGGCGGAGGAGGCGGAGCGGCTAACAATGTCAAAATGTTACAATGCTGCAACATGTAACAATAGGGTAACAATAGGTAAGGCGCACAATATCGGATTATAGCTCACTCGAACAAGATCAACGATGGTTGGGTGCCGGGAAACTAACATTGTCGTTGTTTGAGTTGAACCAAAATTAAATGGTCTTGATTATTCCTTAAATCTTCAAGTTTTAAACCGTAGGGTGCGATCAAAATTGGGCGGTCGACATGACTGAGTGACTTATTTACTTTTTCAATGCAGGCTTCGGGAAACCAGTTGAATTGTTTCCGCGATTGTTGCCACGATACTGAAACAATCCAGAATCAACTACTCATCGGGATGACGCAAGCTAAATCCAGAAATACTCTGTGTTGCCATCAAATAATAATCATGGGACAACAAACCTTTGCCGGAACCTAAACATAAGTATGCACTTCTAATGTTCCGTTTTTTCGAAAACAAAAATCGGTGGACAGTGGACACATAAAATGGAAGCGAAAAAAGCCAACAAATTAACTGAGCAAAAACGGCTTCGCCGTTTAAGAAAAAAAACATTAGATTTCGTATCCCCATACTCACAGCCCTGAGAACATGGACAGGATGATGTCGGATGATTGTACGAGGTCGTGGTGAAAGATAAAAAGTCCGGAGAGGATGGGTGACTGATGATAAAGGGATCTTCGGAAGGGACGATTCACTGCAAGACAGGGCAGGAGATGAAGGATCTGAGGATGCCTCCCCCCAATCCGGTGGTGGATGACGAAACGACGGAAAGGGGATAGGTTGGCGAAGACCGGGAGGCGGATGGAAAGCCGGGGACAACGGTTGACGACATCTCAGCTGGACGGCCACAACTGGGGATGGCAGAAGCGGGGCTGGAGGTGAAGGATTTGCAGGTGCCAGACGAGGTGACGAGATGAGAACGAGTGAGTGACCCGGCCTCCGAACCGTCGGAAGACACATCGTTGTGCCACGGAGGGAAACGCCGTGGAGAGGCCAGGAAAGGGACGGACGGGGGTTGTCGTGGATAGCGGATGGTAGATGTCAGGACAGGGGCCCGCTCCGACCGCCGGACCGGGGCCTGAGAGAGGACGACCCGCGGAGCAAGATGGCAATGCGAGGACGGCAGCCGGCGGATAGGAGACGCAGCGATGCCTTGTAATATAGGAGCGGAGGAGGCGGACGAAGGATAGCACTGACTCATCGTAGAGGATGGCGGATCGATGCTGTAGGTAGAAGGTCGAAACTGAGCGACCAACGGTATACGTGGGCCTGTGGATCCGGAAAGGCAGGACTAGGAAGGGACACGGCCCAATGGATGGAAGACGATGCCTGGAGAGGATGGGGCGATCCCCAGTGGATAGCTGGGAGGACGACGGGACTGCAGAAAGCCGCTGGAACAGAAGGTACAGCGGACGGCAGACGATGGCAACCACCGCGGGCTGAAGGTAAGCGGATGGCGGATAGAATCCAGGGGACCAAGCTCAAGAGCGACCGCACGCGGCGAGCGCCCTAGGAGAAATGATGGTATCCGACGCTGCGCAAGGGTATATATAAGGAGCCCGGCGCATGCGCGGTAATGTACGAGCCAGGCAGGGAAAGCAACTTCAACTTCTAGGGGAACAAGTGTAGCGACCATTTTGGTGTCCAGATATTATTGGCCAACATCACTACCTCAATCAGTCCCAGTAAGAACCGGAATATACTCGTGGTCAGCGATTTGTTTACGGGCTCTTTACTTTGCTTCCCCTGTAGGAAATTTGACTAAAACGCTTGTAACGTTGTTAATAAACCGGGTGTTCCCAATATTCAGAATTCCTCGCCGAGTGGTCAGCGATAACGGGGCCAGAAATTCCAGAGAATTCTACAGGCGTTTTGGAATCAAACAGGCAGTAACAACACTTTATCACCCTGCGTCCAACAGTCCAGCCGAGCTCCATTGCAAGAAGCTAGGTCGGATGGTCGCGCAATTTTGCGAAGGCAATCCCAGGGATTGGGATGAAAAACTTCCAATGTTTATGCTTTCCATTAATAGCTCAATTGATTCAAGGACTGGTTACACCCCCGCGTTCCTTAATTTTGGTAGAGAGCTGGACATTGGAGTGGAACCCCCCCCATCCCCGAGGCCTTGGATCGACCCTTACCCTTATGGGCTGCGACGCTAACGTCAAACCTACGAAAGACCATAGCTCGAGTACGTCGCTTACGTTATTCAGACCGGGCGTATGAATATGCCAAGCCTAATGCCAAAATCCCAAAACCCTTGGAATTCGCCAAACGTGACCGGATTTGGGTAAAATCTAATTTTTTATCTGACAAAGCAAGCTTTTTTGCACGAAAATTACAACCGAAGTTTGTGGGCCTTATCTAGTGGCAGAAAAATTTTCGCCACAGGTTTACAAAGTGCGTGAAGAAGCCACTGGCTTACTTCAGAAAGGTTACCAACATATTTCTAATTTGCGGCCTGTCATTGACGAGATGCCTGGAGAATTTGGTCAAATGCGGCAAATTCCATGATTTGGCAAACTGGCAGATATTGCGACTTTATTTTGTCGAATTCTACTTAATTTCGCCAGTCCAGGTGATTTTTAAAATAAGGGAAAACTGAAAAATCTAGGTTGGCAAATTGTTGAAGTTGCAAGGTTTAGTTACATTAAAATTGATTTTATTTATATTTCTTCACTTTCATTTGCATGGTTTATTTATTTAGCCTACAAAATTTGATACTCATCATCATGTGTGGTCTGGCCAAACACCAGTATAAACTAACACCACACGTTTAGAGCCCCAAACCTCCCATTTCTGAAAAACCCACCCATTAACTTCAGCGGAGTGAATAAAATTATTTTAGCTTAGTTAATTTTAACACCTGAAAATATGGGCATTTTACAGAATAATGCGTTAAGTTCAAGGAGGCCTTAGATCGATGTCAACTCTCGCTAAAAACTCTTGAATTTGCACATGAGCAGTATGAAATGTTAAAAAAGCCATACTTTCAAATTCTATGTTGGCACAAAGAAACGTTTGGGACTTAAGTGTTAACTCGCGCCAATCTGGTCAAATGTGTCAACTAGTTGGTTGAAATTTTGAAATAAATGCTCAACCATGTCGATTTGCAAAAAATTTGCGACTTGCGTTAAATCGCAGCAAATAAATTGCAAACATAAATCAGGACTTGCGTTAAATCGCGCTGATTTATTATGAAATGGTGTCTACGACTGCGTTAAATCGCGCTGGACAACTTTGGCCACTAAACAAAAACGTTGCTTCTCATAAACACTCACGTCAAAAAAAAAAAAAAGGGCCAGCGTCTTCCTTTCTTTGCCCTTAATATGAACTTCGCTGCATTACAAAGCATTTTGTAAGAAAATTCGGTAAAATTGACGCGATAGCCTATGAGAAGCAAGGAATTTATTTTGGAGGGCCAAAGAGCATTTGTTTAATTTTATGTCTGGCTAAAATGAGGACGTCGCTTGAGACTTAGTTTAATTGCTGAAGACTTTTGGACCCATCTCCTTAACAGATAAGTTCATCAGTTTGACTTTTAAGTTAGCGGCCTAAATGTGAGATCGCATAGGGTACCCTAACTATTCATGTTTTGATAACACCCTTACTGAAATGAATAACCAAGTTTTGAATTTGAACATAGTTATGACCCGTTTTATTTGTACATTTTGTTCCGGGCAGAGTAGTTTTTGTTTCCTGTTTCGGGACAAATACCTCCCAGTCCGGATTTGACGCAGGAGGATTTGCCAATTGATATCACCAAGCAATTTAATAAGGAGGGCCGAATTAGCGTGTCCACCGGTGACGGACTGCGCCAACGGTAAGCCAATGAAGCCGATTGATTGGAAACTGCACTCATAACCAGCATGAAATGCAGGGAAGCCCAGTCCGGATCCGTACTCACTTACGGGCGACAGGAAATGGATTCTAGAAACCCCGCTGGTTACCCATCCCCCTAATTTAGTCAAAACGTAAATAATCGTGCTATGTTTCGCGAAATTAACTAATCCCGTTTTTGACTAAGCTGTAAAAATTTGAATTATCCCTTTAACCCTAGCTGTTTACATTTTGTAAAAATGCGGTGATTATCCTTTGCAACTGATTAACGATTTTCCAATTGACAGCGTTTTTCTATAGAACTGCAAAGCGCTAATTATCTTTTCTTTGACGTAATGACGTAAATAAGTGTTTTATGGTTTAATTTTAAACGAACGCCACAGAAGGTATTGAAATTGTTTTACAAAAACAAAGCTGAACTGAAATAAAAATTCGCTACTTAAAGTGGCAAGTCAACTCTATGCGCTCCTTAACTAAACTTATCTAATCACATGTATGCACTCAGGGACAAAATGACCAAACCTGGAATACTATTTTAAGAAAAATGGTGTGTTGTGTAATTTTCATGCGGTTGTGTAAATTGAATCCCTGTTTCATTTTCATGCATATCTATCCTTAATTTTGCCATGCACTTTTGACATAGTGTCAAAAATTTAATGTCCTGATAATATTGCTTTATAAGATCCATGCGGCATCGCCCTACCGCGGCCTCGCATGACATTATTGGTATTTTGCATCTATTTGCCAAAAGCTAAACTATTTTTAAATTTTAATTCCTACTTCTGGTGAGCACCGCACACTCAACTTAGCTGTGGTCCAGTCATTGTATCCCCTATCCGTCCTTGCCAACGAAAAACATTTATTATCACACTGTATTCCCACAAAAAACATTTGTCCATTTGATTTATTAATCTTCTCCACCTGAAAGTCTCTTTTTGGATATGGTACGCACCTTGGAAACTTGGCGCTGGTTTTCAGCAGGATAGCCCCTGTAACAGAAATCTAAGATGGTTCATAAAAATGTAATAACATGTTTCATATACATGACGTACGAAAAACATTTATTTAAGCAAGTCATAAAAAATTTTTACGGCTGCGCGCATTTAATTCTTTCCAAAGAATTAATTCCTCCAACTATAGTTAACGTCGGGAGCTGCCTGCTTCCCGTAAAAATTCCCGTAAAAATTCCATAATTATGATCCCAATTAAAAAAAATATACGAGTGGCATAATTCAGGAATGTCACACAATACAGACGTGTGGACTTGGTGATTTCTGAAAGCTAATGGTAGCCTACAAAAAAGGCAAAGCTGTAGCAACAAGTATATTATGTTCCGAGAATGCCGTAGAAAAAATGCAGCATACAGTGATATGCAGCAATGTTTGTTTACAAAACATTCAGGGAAATTAATCAAGGGTAATTCTTTACTTGTGAATCAATTTTGACGTAATTAAAGTTTATTATTGCATCCTAACGAGCTTTGTCTCTAAAACAGGACTACAAAGCCATTAAATATTCCCACTGACTTTTGTGTTTAGCTCTTGCTAAACCCGTTCCCTCCCTCCCGTACCGCAATCTGCTGAATTGCGTCCTGATTAAGTAAGCTACGTTGGCTTGGAGAGTCAGTTGACTCCGCCCGAGTTAGATCTAGGCGGACTGCCACTCCGCAGAGGCCAAAGCAGATGACTCCCCCCCCCCCCCAAAAAAAAAATCGCCATGAAGAATCTGTTATGTTTTTATAACGTACGTTCAAACCGTGAATTTGTATCCTTACATTCTTTTTTTTTTTTAGGTAAGCACACACGATTTTCGTGGCCACAAATTTTGATACATATAGCCTATTATTTTTTAATTTCAATAAACGAACTCGAAATACGAAATTGTTACGAAACTGAGAATAGAAAAACGCAGTTGTAAATAACTGTAACCCTTTCTTAGAATCAACAATAATAAATAAAAAAAAACATGGACGTAAATTGTAACTTGCGCCAACTGTAGCCTAATAATTAAAAAAAATACTCCAAGTTTGCCACCCGATTTATTGGAGCACCTCTGTAGAATAATTTTCATAAAAAAATGTGCGAATTTTCCTACGATGAAATTAATAGCAAATTAAAATTTGCGCAATACGAACTTTTGATACCATTATTAGTAACTGACAATACTGTACCTAACGCACTTTGATAGGACCAGAGCAAAATCAAACTCGCCATTTTGCCTCGGCCAAAACCACCAATAAGCAAAAATAATCCACTTCCATTTGTCAGTATATTACATAAAAAATAAAACATCCCTCTGTAAAAACTGTCTAAATAGTTTCCTGAAACATATGACATTAGCAATGATAAACTTTTGAGTTAAGATTTTACCTTGAAACCAATATACTTACGATTATTTTGGTTGAATTTGTCAGCTTGCTAGCAAGGCTGGCCGACGAAGGACGCTTTCTTCTTCATAGATCGACGTGATGACGTCAGAACTTGTTCGAGTTGGCAACAATCTCATGATGTCTTGCGTTGATTGTTATTTGTGAATCGCTATTATTTAAGCATTACGTCATTGATAAAGATCCGTCGTTACCAATCCGGATACGCTAACGTGGTTTATCTTAGTCTACCGCTTCTTGATTTCTGCAACACGAACTTTTGACTTATAACAGCGCTGATTTTTATCAAGTTACGTTAAAATTAATCTTAACAATTAGCAGTTTGGGTATATTTTCTACCAAAAGATTCGAATTTGTTTAACGAAAAGTGTTGTCTGGCCAAGCTGATCAAAACAGTTTGTGTTAGAACATTTAAATGTAAACGACCGTGGTTTACTGCTTGTGATGCGTTGAACTCGGTGTGATGGCTCAAAAGTGAGGACTAATGGGATCATTTTACAATCTTGATGCTGTCCGCGGCTTCAATGTTAATGGGGTATTATCTAGACCCTCTCAAAACATTTTATTTCTTAAAAAATTGAGCGCCGACGCTTAAAAATTCCGCACGCTTGAGTTCGTATTAAAGCGCTGTCTTAAGTTTTAAGAAACCCTAGGTGTTTTATACCTTATACGTACCAATAACAGACCGAAGCCTAAGTGGAGCAATAGCGCGACATTATAATATAAGTTGTTATGGCTTCATCGCCACATTTATGGCTAAACGCTATTAAGATTGTTTTTCTTTTTGCAGCTATTGTTTCTTTTCTTTTTATTCGGTTATGAAAGTGTAAATTTAGTATTTTAAACGTTATTAATAATTTGTTCTCGTTTTATGTGACATCGAGAGACTAGTGACGCACGAAGTCGCCACCTTGAATTTTTCCGGGGAGGGGGAGAATTCTGTAGCGACCATTTTGGTGTCCAGATATTATTGACCAACATCACTACCTTAATCAGCCTTGCGCCCAAGATTGTGTCAACAATCTGCTCTTCTTCCAAGATAACGTTGTAATTGTCAAACAACAATTAACTGTCACTGTAAAGAAATTCCAATGTTAACAATGTAAGAGCCATGCATTGCCTTGGCGACGAATTGTACTGCTCGAGGCCCAATGTAAATATTCCCATTCCAATCCTCCAATTCAACCAGGGATGCAACCGATGATCTATCATCCTGCTACATTTCGGTAAATATTAATTAGAATTATTTCCCCCAACTTTCTCTTCTCCCCAGTCCTCCCAGCTTAAGTTACGTCATGTCCCCCTAACTTTCATTAATTTCACACCCATCTCATTAAGATTAGGAAGGAGGGGCCTTTGTCAACTAGGGCGAGCATTCTGAATTCCATCATGTAAACTGAACCATAAAACTTTCATCCGCAAAGCAAATCCGACTTCCCATACTACCAAATCCAAAGACCCGTCCCTCCACAAGCAAGCTCTGAGGGGAAACTGCTAGTGTAAATCAGGTAATGTCTATTTTCGTCGGCTATAAAAACAGCAAAACGCTACAAAATTGAAAGATAAAAATGCATTATACAAAATGAACACAAATTATAGTTCGTTGCGTTCGAGTGAGCTCTAATCCGTTTTTATTCGTGTACCTTCAGGGCTGTGAGTATGGGGATACGAGCTCTAATGTTTTTTTTCTAAACGGCGAAGCCGTTTTTTCTCAGGTAATCCTATGGGTCTTCACGACTTTTTACATAAAAAATATGAGTAGGCACTATGCACTAATGAGAGATGTAACATTCTAATTTATATCTAAGACATACAAGTTGATCAAACAAAAGTTTCAATACTTGCTAACTTTCACTCGTTAACATTAATACCGAAAACAATATAAAACTCTTCATGGAGTCTGGTTCACTAAGTTATCCTACATGCACCTTCAAAACGCTAATTCATTTTCATGCATAGGGTGGGGCCACTGTCAACGTCTGGTTTACGTAACATTGAGACCAGACAGCTGTTCTGTGTCTACAGCCAAAAACCTTGCGTCGTCAACGAAAAAAAAAGACTTATGGTCGCTTCAGTCGACCGCTAAACACGTCGTCCATGGCATAGGCTGCCAATGAGATCGTCGGACCATACCAGATAAATGTGCGCCGGCTCATCTGGCCGATTTAACGATTCCTTTTTTATAGCAACGAAATCCCATTTTTCAGGGAAAACGAGTTCCGCACAATTTCACGTATTTCCCGCAAACTGCTGTTGGCCAGTCACAGTCCAGACAGTGTGCAAGAAAGAAAAGTCTATAAAAGAGATTTCTTTTTCTTCCTCGAAAGGGGATGACTATTCGCCCACGGAGTTTTCATCCCGTCTGGTGTATTCGCCTTCGGAGATCAATACATCAACATTTTTATTTATTTTTTTATGATTTGTTATAGAAAGTTCTGTTTTGATAGCCGCCCGTTAGATCTTTCATAACTACCAGTTGACAGACACATTATAATGATATTTTATGCTCTGCTCACATAATAGCCACTTTACTATAACGGATTACTGGGTAGATATACTCAGATTTGAAGCTGTAATAGTTGCTTACGTGTAGTTAACGAAAAGCACCTTCGAAATGTTAAGTACGACCTTAAACAAAACAGAATCCATTCGAAATGTTTGCGATCGGATTTGGGGAACGTTAAAATAATATCTTTTGCCAGGAGTGCTATAAAGACGAACCAATATGCATTTATAATCTCCTGTTTTCAATGGCACACCCAAAAATATTGTTGGAGTGAGGAAACAAAAAAACAGAAAATGGGGTATGAGAATT
>JAHWFP010265619.1:0-28482 GCA_023313725.1 Lithobius niger | reverse complement strand
TGGAAGCTGGTCACTTTTAACTTCGATAGTAACATCTCTGCCTGGCAATAATACTGAAAACTGGGAATATTTCTCTGAGAGGATGCAGCCTCCTTGACGCGAGTTCATGATTACCCACATACCAGAGACGGAAGTGGGTCACTTTTAACTTCGATAGCAACATATTTCTGCCTGGTAATGATACTGAAAACTGGGAATATTTCTATAATTAATAATAATAAAATTTACCACCAATGTGTGGAAGGAAGACGGAAAGGCTGTGGAGCCACTTACTCCGTTCCTGGGCAATCAAAATTTAAAAATATTAATTAAAAATTAAAAATCAAAATTAAAAATAAAAAATCTGAGAGGATGCAGCCTCCTTGACGAGAGTTCATGATTACCCACTTACCAGAGATGGAAGTGTGTCACTTTTAACTTCGATAGTCACACATCTCTGCCTGGTAATGATACTGAAAACTGGTAATATTTCTCTGAGAGGATGCACACTCCTTAACGCGAGTTCATGATTACCTGCATACCAGAGATGGAAGTTGGTCACTTTTTCAGACCCATGATCAATCTGACCCACTCGAATGCTGACCACGACACTCCAGACCAACTAGCACCATTTGAGAACAATACTTTGAGCGGCACATTATTCTTTCTAACCATTCTATTCCAAAGCTTCAATGCTGAAACGTGGTACCAATTAAACAAATAACTTACGTTGCACAAAAAATATTAGTATCCGACAATTACCAATTTAGGCCTTAAAACTACAATAATCAAATTTTTTTTTATCTGAAATGTTACCGATTTCATTTCTGAGATAAAACATGTATCCAAGAATAAAAAGAAGCTTAAAAAATGTAACGAATTTATTTAGACACTAATAACCTTATAAAGAAATATTACCGCAGGGCCCCCACATCAAAGTTAGGGGCCTGGAACTAACTACAACAGCGGGCCCCCCATCCCCGACTGAAAAGAAAGGTTACACTATGTTATAACATTAGTCCGCCACAATTGTACTTAACGGGCTTACACTAGGCGTGCACTAGGCTTGCACTATAGTGTTTCTGCTCCATGGCGTTGGGTTGGAGTTGTTGTTTGTTGGGGGTATAAAAAAATTCACAATACGCAAAAATCGAGTACATTAGCCACAGTCATTAAAACAATTGCGAAAAAAAAATTTGTAGGCCGTGCGGGGCCCCTTGAGTGACCGGACCTGGGTACAGTGGGTCCACCTGACCCAGCCCCCCCCCCCCCCGTTGTGGGGGCCCTGTTTTACCGTGGATGTGAAAGCGAGGGCTTAGACCCGTGACCCAAATGACCGAAGGAAATTGTGACCCATTTTCCCAACTGGCCCATGGGTCATTTCCGTCTCTGCTTCACACATAAATCCAAACCGAACAGCTGAGAGCAAGTAAAACTGACACAGCCCTACAAAAATGCCAAACACCGAGATACGGATGTTTTTAAGATTCGTAGTTACCCTTTAAAAGAACACAAGCACTGCATTTTACATGTGTTTAGCAGGCGGCGACAACCAGCGTACTAAAAGGGAAGTAGACAACCGAGAGACCTATTGGCAAGCATGACAAAAGACTGAAGAAAAAAAAAGAGAGCACCCACGCCCATCCGCCAGCCAGATGAGAAAAGGGAAGGGAGGGAGGGAGGGGGAGAAAGTAAGACGATCCAAATAAGGTTTCGTTTTTCTCCTCCTTTTTTCTTCCTTCCGTTCTTTCTTGTAGGCCCGTTTTCGCTGCAATCTACGCTTTTTCCATGCCGACAGACTAGCTGGGATTTTTAGTCGTCTAGAGATCACGGAGGTCGCCACGAGATTGCTTTTAAGTGGAAAGAGAAAAGAGGAGGAGAAACTGGGGAGGTTCGGGGGACGGGAGGCACACTCCTTTAAAGGGGCACCAGTAACAAGATTGCGCTTTAATGAAAAGCAAACATTAACAACAACACTATACAACTAGGCGGAGACCTACCACCTTTCGGCCATGATGACCACTGTGGTCATCATGGCTGAGAGGTGGTAGGTCTCAGCCTAGTTGTCCAAAGAAGAATATCTGGTCGTTTATTTTGGCATAGTTTGGACAAAATCTCATTTCGTGTAATGATCTGAGGTTTAATGGCTAAAACCGGTTCACCTAATCGAGCAGTTTGCGGCAGCTGACGTAAGGTTTAATGGTATTTATTAAAAACAAACTAAAAGTATACTTTACGTCGACAAGTTAGAGTCAACATAAACATAGAAGCAACACGAACTGCGGAATTGTTTCAGAAAAGTTACGCAACTTCTGTTCAATCTACGTCAACAAGCCGTGTCTACAGCAACCTTCTTATTGACGGACAAAACTCGAAAACACGCCACTTCAGCCAGTTAAGTACCGCAAGCAGCTTTCTCGAAATTTGTTGACGGCAGCGCCTAGCAACAGCCTTCGGATGCCCACTTAGCCCCTGTTGCCTATTCACATTGCCTTTCAACGTTGTCTTCTGCTGCCAAGGTCCTTCCGCGCTTTTTCGGTTGTGTACGTGCTCGTGAACTCGGCCAGCAATGCACGACAATAGCAAAGAAAGTTTGGAAGAGGCTTTTGGAGGTTGTCTCTAGTCTCTAGACTGAATCTTACAATGACCAACCATAACGTACTTTCATGTAATAATACGAGGTACGTATGACTTTTACGAGTTTTCTAATGCACATATTTTCAGAGTTCGGGTACGCAAAAGACGATCCGTTTTCAATGCGAACTTAAAGCAATTTCAAGACCATTTGCACATTAAAAATCAAAATTACCTAAAAATACGTTTTGGGACGTTTTTGGTACAGTGTTGCCGTTTTTCTCCTAGCGCTTCTGTTAGTGACAGTTGTTAAGTTGGTGACTCTGAATTTGTATTTTTATCCTGGTATTGCATAAAATATTCAGATTCAGTGTAGATATACCTGCAAACCCTCTTTCAGACGTTCTTTGCTGATGTCACACATTGCTGGCTTACAAAATTTAGTAAATAAGCCCACAACAATCTTACATGCAGTGATTGTAACGCAACCAACTTTGAAACAATTTAACTGGGCATTGGACGCTCGCATCTACGAAACAAAAACACATCTAAATTATCAACATATCATCATTTGGTTTAAAACTGTAAGCTTTTTCCGGAAACGCGGATTCTTTCATCTTGCTTAATCAATAAAATCAGCAAAGACTAAACCTTTCCGGGGAACATCTCCACATTCCATGCAACCAGGCATTGTGTGCATATTAACAATCGTATACGACATGCACCACAATAATAGGTTGTCAAAATTTTAAACAGATTTTTATATTCCTAACAATTTTTTGTTCTAATTTCTTTTGCTCATCATCACGATCTTTTCACAGCCTACCAAATTATGTACTTAGATATTTACTGTTAACGTCATTCGTTAACAATCACTTAATTTTAGTTTGCAGTAGGGAGCTTAGAGTACCAAATGATTTAAGAACACATGTCTTCCCTCCCACCAAAACATCTATACTCTGTTCCACATTATGTTTGCAGGAAACTGACTGTATGCCGCCACGTTTCGTTCCACAACGAGTTCAAAAAACACGCAAATATCCCGCTCGCTGACGCCAGCAGGAACTGTGTAGAGGGTACACGTGTGATATCCACATGTTTTTGCACTCGTAGGCAAGGAAATGTGGATTTATACTGTCAGTTTCCTGCTAACATAATGTGGAACAAACTATAGTATGGTTCATCAAAAAGGGCAGTTTAGACACAAGGCTCCAGAAATTTATAAGAAAAACAAAAGTATGGTCATTTTGAGTGGAGTTTGGCCGGCCGTTGTCCACCTTTGTTACCTGCAGACGATTGTGGCGACTTCATAGTCCTTGGGGGCATTGTGGTCGGTTATATGAACGCACCCAATTGGCTTACCGACTCACCCTAAACGAATGAACAATACAACCCTTTGGCCAGTAGGTACAGACAGTCAAGACATTAGAAGAGCATGACACCCACCACCTTCCAACACTCAACTTCAGTGACGGGAGAAAAAAAAAAGCCCTTCTTTGCCGTAGATGGCAGTCTGCTCACCTTCTTGAACCATTCTTGACGGCAAGGGCCTTCGGGGAATTAACTTAGCTTTTACCGTTCCTCTTCCTCTCTCCTCTGTTTCGCCATTCCCCAACAGCCGTCAAACCAACAAGGTTATCAACGATGTCGTCCATTGACAAGAGCCGTGGCGTAGATGTCGCCCGATGTTAGTTACGCTCGGGAGGATAAGTCAGCAAACCAGATATGGCATCGGCCAGGGGCTTTTGTTTGTCAGTCACATCGCTAACAAACAAGGCAGGCCCGGGGACCTGTAGGGCACGAAACAACAACCTCCAACGAACGAACGAAAGAAGACGTCAAAAGGAAACAAAGACGGCTAAGTCCACTTGCCGAACTAAGGTAGTAATCGCATTAACGAAAATGAGTCGTTCCCCAAAGGGGAAAACGGGCGTCAATATTAGACAAGATGCCGTTGTTTTCGTTCCTTTTCGTCCTTAATCCCAGATGGAAGCCCCACAATTGCAATTAGATGACAATTGCGTGTGGGCAAACGGGTTAAAACAACAAAAACACAACACACACACCCACCCCAACACACTACCAGCGTTGCTGGGTTCTTTTCTAGCAAACAAACATTCAGTGTTGAATTATTTGTGTGTTCTTATCAGAAACAATTCTATGCTGCTCTACATCACTGGCTTTACTCTTTACCGTGCGATTAATATCAACATTGCGGTAAAGGTCCGCATTCACATTTACGGATAATTCCATGATCATTTACAGTCATACCATCACAAAAGAAAAAAGTAATAATTAAAAAAGAAATAAAAACCTTAGTGTTGTCATTGGGCTGTTTGCGTCATGACAGGAACGGCTGAAAGTTCCCTTTCAAAGCAAAAAGTGACTAGCAGAAACGCAACTGAATTTCACCATGACCCATTGCAGTAATACTATCAGTTTTTACATGCCTAGGGTCAGGCCACTATCATATGGGTCTTTAAAATGTTTATTAATGCCAGAGATAATGACCCGCACGCCAGAACAGATTCCATAGCCGATAAAGAAGGCTGGTAGTCCTTCACATTACCCTGGACGCCACTGACTAGCAGAGACTTTGCCAGAGTCCTATTTCCAGTCACTGACACGTCATCTTCTTCACTCACCTAGGTTGAGCTTTCTACAATAGCCACAACTAGACGCCGATATGGCCATTCCTCGACTGTTGTTTGCAGCCAACTCTCGTTGGTTAAAAAAGGTCCATGTATCCAACTCAAAACCACTTTTTAAGTCACTTTATCTCAAACCACCTTCTTACATCGAATAAAGGCGTTCAAGTGCTATAACGATTACCGTGCATCCACCTTACACTTACATCGATTTTCTATACATATGTCGCTCTAACTTCTCCATAACAGTGATTGGTTAAAACAGGCACACGAAAGCTTCACGAAACTAAGGCGCCTGTGTCACTCCCTTAATCAGAGGTCGTAAGGTCAGCGAGTTGAATGGGGAATAAGAGAAGCGCAGTGACTTGACTTGTAGCCTGGAATTTACATGCTGTCGCCAATTCGCCCCGAATGCCTTGTAAGTTGTAGCCACTCTTCTCAAGTGCTTTAAACTTAAAGCGACGAAACGAGTTCCAAGTCGAATTTGAATTTAAAGCAGCTTACGAAATGTCGCATATACTCTCAGTGATTACGTCTTTTAACTTAAAATGAAATCTAAGCAATGAAACTAACCAACAGAATCATATTTAAAATGGCTTAATACGCCTACAAAGTACAGGGTAAAAGTTAAGCAAGTTACGGTGAGTTGGTGGGTACAATTTGTTCTCGTAGGCTACTGCTCCATTTCAAAATACTAGTGGCGTGCACAGGAGCGAAGGGGGGGCGGGGGCACTGCCTTTGCCCTTTTCGGAAAATAACCTTTTTTGTGGGAAAAAATGGCCTTTTGCGCCGACATTTGCTGGTGCTGTAGGTTTGCAGCGCTCCCAGCCGGAGCCATGGCTCCAGAAGGAGAGAGGACAATTTTGCTAGGTAATTTCAATCGGAAATTCCTAGTTTCTTTTGCATGCCACAATCTACATGAGCACGAGGTATCACAGGGACCTTCTCTTCCCGAAAATACCAGGGGTGGCTAAGGTCAGGAACGAACCAAGGACCTCTTGCACATGAAATGGTCGTGCTAACCATTAGGCTACCTTGACCCATGCACACACACACATTTGCTGGTGCGGTGGATCCTGAGGAAGGACCTAAAAAAGGGCCAAAAAAAAGGCCTAAAAAGGGCAACAACAAAAAAGCTAAAGAGAGCAAAATATAGGCCCCCAGAAAAAAATGTCGGCTAAAACGTACTGTGCCCTTTTATTAAAAAGTTCTACCTGCCCCTCGGGGGTCTGTACATGGCTGCTGCAAAACAAGACTGCAGTACGAAACTACGGAAACTCGATTGAACCATCGTAACTTTCCGTCGTCCAGATAGCGACCGAGTTGCGATACGACCTCCCATTAATTTATGTCTGTTGACTGTGAGCCCCGAATGGTGACAGATTGTCTGCTTCCCGCTGCAAGGCCCCATATTTGTCACATACACGTTTCCTAAATCCATGGCCGAGGCATACGAGTTGAAGAAAAGACTGGATTTTCGTTGACCAAATTACGACTTGCCAGGATGCCGTTCCTTTTCTTGTTTTTTTGCTTCCTATTCTTCTTCCTTCCCTATCATTTAATTTATTTGATTCTGACTTTACGACCGTATTATTCTTTTTCCTGCATCTTTCAGCTTTTGTGTTGGCAAGTATTTCCGTTGTAGTCTTTACTCTTTTTTCTTTCTTATTTTTATTCTTCCTGCCTCTTCTTAAAGAACGCCAAGACTTTTGACGGCGACAAAACCCACGGGTCCCCTGCTGCCGTGACCGACCAACGCCCCGCCACCAGGACTTAGTTTACGACTGTTGCCGCCAGAGGGGGGAAACTATGACGCATCCCATAAATCCTTGCGAACTCGCGTTGACAAGAGGGAAACGGTGGAAGATAAAGGGCACTCTCACGAAAATTACGTCGACAAACGTACACTAAACACTGGATTAAATAATAATAATAAATTGTGCAGCAAACACATAAGTTCAAGAATGAAAACGCAAACCTTCGGTCATCAGTTGTGTTAAAATGTGGTGGGCATGGATTGAATAAAACCTGGGTAACAAGAGGATTACGAGAAAATATATATATTTTTTTAAACTTAGTAACGCAACAACTCAAGACCTTGTAGTCGTTTAACAATTTACGACAAAGACCCTTAGTGGTCTTTAAAAAAGGGAAAAATAGTCCTTTTCAACTGCTAAGGCTATTTGAAGATGGAATATCCTGAGGACTAAGTCAAAATAGTTCTTGCTCACGCCGGCAGAGGAGGTCACGTGGGCCCATCAACATTAATGTTATGAAGTTGGCATTAAAAATTATACACAGACACACAAAAAAACGCTGCAGCAGGATCATTAAGCAAAATACGAGCCCAACACAACTCACTTCCCGCGTTCAACACATCAAAACATTGATAGCCGACTTTGGGTGTTGATGTCTTGAAGCGTCGCAGTAAGCAGCTAGGCTTTTTACCTTTGAAAATGGCCACTTATCATACTGACGTTTATTTAGTGCATACAACGTGTGAATGTGGGAAACGATTTGTTCGGCTCGTTATTTACTTATACATTTCAGACAATGTTCAGTTTTCCAAATGTAGTAAACAATTCCAATTAACGACAAACTAAAAATAGTTGCGTTGTTGCTTTTTCCACAAAACTTCATTTAAAATGACCCTTCAAATCCAAACCAAAAACCACCTTGACAGAAATTACTTGAACTTTCAAATGTGGTAATGCAGGAAAAGTATTCAGAGACGCAACCGACGTAGAAAGGCACGAACGCTTTCACACGACTGAAACAACTTTCAAATGTGATATATGCGAAAAAGCATTCAGCAACAAAACGGACTTGAGAATAAGACACTATGAGAAGTGGAGGTGTTACAGCAATATTCGTTACGTCCACATGAATAGCAGCTACACTACTCGCTGGAGGCCGTACTACCCGTTTTATTTTCAAGATCCCACTGAACATTACTGCAACAACAACAACAACAACATCTTACATTATAAACCAAAGTCTCATAGCAGAAATGAAGCAACCGCAACGACGACCCCCGGAAAGGGAACAATGAAAACGTGCGAGTGTGTCAATTCTTTGGCTTGAAGTTAAAACTGGGACGTTGTTGCTCTGAAAAGAACTTGAAATTGGCACATTATTGCCTCGACTAACAATTTGCTCTAACAATTATCCTTCTAACCAAACACCGTGGTAATCTGGAGGGCAAGTATTACATGACGTCATGCACACTTCTTTTTCACACGGTACGCATCGCTTAAGCCACAGCGAAAGACAGGGAGTGGGGGAGGGGGGGGGGAAGTGAGCTGTTACCATTAAGCATACGATTACGCATTAACTCAACCTAAAAGAGAATTTCTGGGGGTGTTTGCTATTAATTCAAATAACCATCCACATTCAACTACGTATAGCAAAGAGGAGGAAGGGAAGGAAACCAAGAGGAGAGGGAGAGGACGGCATAAAAGGAGGAGGGGAGAGGGGAGGGAGAGGATTGGCGGAAAGGGGGAGTGTTACACAAACAAAAATCGACTGTTGTGAACGATCAGGCAGCACCGAGCAAATACTGGGAAACAACCACGGGTCAAACAAATCCCCCGGGCGAAGCCGGGTACGATGCTAGTGTAATACTATGAGGCCAAACTCTAAGGAAGTATGACATTTATTGCAATCAAAGCTTATTGTCCTGTGATAAAGCTCCAATGACCCATGCCTACGCCGTGACTTAACAGGTTTACGTAAACCATTCAGCGGCAAACCAATATCACTAGGTGGAAACCTCAAGCAGGACAATGTTTATGGAACTTATCGACGAGTTTTTGGTGCAGCCCCAGAAAAGTTGTGAAAGCTAAAAAAAAAACCTGTCACAGAAAAGGCAAACATTCAGTAAACCAGAAAGTCCCTGCTGCAAGTTAATCACAGTGATTGTTCCCACCAACTTTGAAACAATTCACCATGGTACCTGCGCTGTGACCCGCAAAACTGTTTCAAGTAATTCTCGTTCATTTACCGAGTATCAACGCTCGCGAAAACAGTAACTGTTGCCGCCTGCTTTAAAACAATTCAACTCCGCTCTGGACGTCAGCATCTACGAAATAAATGCGCCTTTCCATCGTATCAGGCTCCATTTTCACGCCTTGGGCCTCGAAAATTACAACCTCTCGTCGTTTGGTTTAAATTTATCTTTTTTTTTTCACTGAAATACACCGGCTCACTAAAGGGAGTTAACTCATAGTAGGTTCGTTATAGTGAGAGCGTACTATTTACATATTTTCCTTCAAAATTGTTGAAGGGAAAGAGCAATTTATCAACATGGGATGAGGCCATTGGTAACCTGTGTATTGAAACTACGTTTATATCCGTTAATGGAAAGTCAAAATGGTCCCAAAACCATCACAACCTTTAAAAATTTTTGTTGCGTCCAACATTTTTCCAAATTTTTGGGAAAAAAATGTGGAAATAGGGAGCACTTTTCTGAATCCAAAATCCAATTCTGATCCGAAAGTGGGGGTCCTATTCAGCGAATTTTTTTTGAAAAAGATCTTTAAAAAATTCCGACTTTCGTTCGAAGTAGCCATGATGCGCTGCACTGTGACTGAGGTTGGCGCTAATGACCAAGCTGTCGACGCGCCATTAAGCCTCATCCCCCCCCCCTATAGTAAATAGTAGGAGTTAAAAACAAGCACAAGGTACAATAATTTAACAAGCCAAACAGTTCACAAATTAAAACACTACACCCGATGTTTCGAGCTGACCACAGCTCATTTTCAAGGAACAAGAACAAACACTTTAAAATTCCATCGTGTTGCAAGGAACGTCAAAAATGCACACAAGCTGCCCAAGTCAAGTAAAATTTTAAAAGAAGGTTGAGAAATGATCACTTTATGCTCAAGCTGGAAGCGGAAGAAGTAGTGAGGGAAAATGCATGGGGCCTGGGTATTTATTCACCTTCACCTGGTGGCGAGAGTGCCAAACAGTCATTTCAATAGCAACCTGGTGTCGAAGTATGGTAACGGAAAATTGCTTTTCTTGGTATCGAAAAATTCTTTAAATTTGTAGGCGTTGAGGCGTTCTTTGCATTCTCTCACAATTGTGTACAAGTCTCTGCATTACAAAGAACCATTTTATATATTTACCTTATTTAATTCTGCACTGGCTGATCACAGTTATGCATTTAGTCATGGCCGCCCTTCACTCTTCCCCGCTGTCGCACTACTAAATACCAAACGTCGTTTCTGGTTCAGAGCATGAACTTATGGAATGATTTGCCCGAAGTCATTAAATCTTGTTCTAGTGTTGGAACTTTCAAAGCTCAATTATTCCGTCACTTGTTCAATTCATAACTTGGTCACCATCTCTCTTCCACTCTTTTCCTTCCCTTCTTTTTCTTTTTTCCTCTGTCTCCCCCCTCCCCCAACCCCCACTATATCCATCTTCTTGTTTACTTTATTTTTTGCTATTGTCTGCTGACATTGTACATAATTACATGATGGTTTGGGTTAGGTGATAAGAATGGGCCCAGCGCCTAAACCTCGCCCTTTGTGGCACAATCAATTTTTATTCTTGAATTTTGTCGATCTATGTACTTTCACGTGCTACAATAAAGTTTATTATTATTATAGATCGTCCAAATTAATGAGCAGGGTTCAAGGTTAAACTTGGTGTGATACAATGAAATGCGAAATAAAATAGGGGTTTTTAGAAACATTAGGTTTATGGCCAGTTTATTTTTAAATCCAAGAACAATAATGGAGTTGTCACACATTTAAAGTTTGATTTATGCTGTTAGATCTTAATGTCTGAATTATCCTCCGCACACATTGTTCTATAGGTGGTGCACGCAATAACTGTTTGATACTCTCACCACCACGTTAAAGTTAATAAAACCAAATAGTTCTTGTGCTACCACCGCTCCGCCATCTTTCAAAAAAATAAATACAGATGCAAACCTATATACGTTGCCTTTTCGACTTATACGTCTGACTGCCTGAGAGGGGAATCGAACTCACGACCTTTGAAACGAAAGGCCGACGTCCTACCGGTATGTACCGACGTCCTGCCGCAGGCCGTGTCAGTATGGCTCAGCGGTAAGACCTCGTCCTTTGGTTTCAAAAGTCGTGGATTCGATTCCCCGCTCAGGCAGTCTGACATATAAGTCCAAAAGGCAACGTATATAGGTTTGCATCTGTATTTATTTAACTTGTTGAGCCTTCTGTCTTTCTGTCTTTCCAAAATTTTTTTTCATTTTACTTGACTTGTGCAATTGTGTCTGCCTTTTTGACTTTCCTTGCAACTTGATGCAATTTTAAAGTGTTCGTTCTTGTTTCTTGCTTCCTGTTTTAATTTGTGCACTTTTTGGCTTGTTAAATTAATATATGATAAAGACCATATACCGTTCTATTCTAAAACTTCGAAAAATAAAATGCACTTTTTTGGAATCAGAACTTGATTTTGGATACAGAAAAGTGGGTCCTCTTTGCACTTTATTTCAAAAAAATGTAACGAAAATTCAGAAAAAATAACTTCATGTTGTGCTTTATTTGTGGACCACTCAGTCCGTTACTGATCCAACGTCTTTAAAGAACAATAACTCATCAACATAAACTACGAAATAAATGCGCCTTTCCAAAATTATCGCGATACAGTCTTTTGTTTGCCAATACCAGCATCGATGCATCAGTAAATTTCTGACAAACATAAGAAAAAACAGTGAGAAAATGGTACTGACTCAAGCGTTAACAACACAGCAACGAAAGGAAAACAACAATTTTTTTTCCGGCTGAAACCCATGCGTTGAACACCCATGGAATTTAACGCTGTCGCGCGCAGGCAGCATTCCTTCACGATTCCTGGCATGCAGATGGTCAACAAGGAGTGTGTGTATATATAAAATTACAGTCATGAGCAAATGCCAGTCTAAATTTAGAGGCAAAGAATTTGCAAAACCGGAAGGACATTCTGCGTTCGCGTTGTTGGGAACGGCCTACTTCCCAAATTCAGCGCCTTAAACACGATGCGCTACGCAAAACACTTCAGAAAAAATTTTTCATCGGTGTTTAATTTCTTACAGAATGATGTGCATCCCAATTTTAATCGCCACAATCAACAGACGGAAATTTTTTTGGGCGTTTTTTTCCTTGGATCCTAGCTAGTAGAAAAAAAAACCCTTGCCAGTAACATTTCACTCGCCTTGTGGACGTTACCGACCTCAACCTAAAAAACATACCGGTAAAACACACGTGATCAATCATCTTATTGCCAAACATGCGAGGGGTCCGAAAAGGGCTGAAATCTCGTACGCTCTCTTGATTTCGGATTTGCAAATCTTTGTGAATTCTGCAAATCATTACAAATGTGCAAATCTCTGTCAATCCTGCAAATCAACATGAAATTTGTAAATCAAGTGAAATCTTCAACTCCAAATGAAACCTGAAAATCGAGTTGCAAATCCGCGAATCTCTATAAATCCTGCAAATCAGTGCAAATCTACTTCCAAATCCACAAAAATCACTGCAAATCAGCAAAATCTAAATGAAATCCGCAAATCCAAGCAAAATTTTGAAAATCCGAACAAGTCTTGCAAATCCGTACAAACCTTGAAAATCTGTGCAAATCTTGCAAAGCTGCGCAAATCCCTGCAAATCAATGCAAATCCAATGTAGTGATTTCGAATTTGCTAAACTCGTACGCTATTTCCCGGTTTGTCGGACCCCTCGCAAACATGATATTTTGCCATGTTGGTAAGTCAACCGAGGTAATTAACGCGGTAACTTAAGGAGAAACGCAAGGAGGTAAGAACGTTGGAAAGGGGGAGGGGCTGCAGCAACAGGACGAAAAGGAAAGGTAAAGCCAGAAAATAAGGGAAGAAACCTTTTCTTACCCCCTGCCCCTCCATCCAAAGTTTCGTTTACCTCTTCGACCTGCTCCCACCCTTTACTTCACCGCACCACCTATGGGTTTCTCCCTGAATTGCCATTTCACTTAGCCTACCTAGCTACTCACCGAAAATTGATACGTTTCGTTTTAGACAATGAAGTCATCACGTGTAATCGTTATAAATGTTAGTGTGTTGTTTTAGGTCGAAGTTAGTTTGAAGACGTCCACCGCATCGAAGGATGAAAAGTTACTACAAAGTGTTTTTTTCACGTAAAAAAAAAACCGTAGCAATGCACCAAGTTTTAACAGTTGCGTTGAATGTCTGATGAGTGGAAACTTGGCTCGTGCTTGATATTGCAGACGTTCAAGGCTGAAACTTGACGGGGTTTTTTGCTGATAGTTTTTTTTTTTTGGTTGATTCTTATTTTTTTGTTGACAACTTGATTTTGCAAACGCTACTAAAATTGCCAACAAAAAAAATAATAATTCGTCGTGACAAAAGCTATTGTACGAGAATTGCTGTCGGTAATACCGCAAGTCTGGTTTAGTTTGTATAATTTTTCTCCTTCACAAGTTACATTCCTATCGGAAAAAAAAGCCGAGTACTTCTGCAATGTCTTTATCAGCTTGGGAACGTAACGAATGGTAGAAAAAAAAAAAAAAGAATATCCGTTCCGAAATTAGGCTCAATATATTGCAAGACAGTAAAAGTAAGAAGGAGGAACTACGGGGAAAATTGTATCGGATAACACCACATATGGTAAATTATCAGTGGCATTACGAGTTGTAATACCACAAGAGGCTTGTTTAATATTGATACTGATTCTCCTACATGAGTTGCATTATCAACTCACTGATAAAACCACCGAGCGTTTGCACGAAGTGATTTTGTCAGTTTGAAAATGCAACGAGTGAATGAGGAAAATTATCGTTACGTACACCACGAGCCGTGATGTCATCATGAGTTAGCCAATGACGAACGAGAATAGCGAATCTTTGGCCGTCTGAGTGGACTAGCCTAGTCACGTGATAGGCGTATCACGGCAAACAGCCTTAGGGTGTCGTTTAAACAAGGCTCTAGTGGTATTTGCAACGGGAATACCACATTGCTTTATAAACTGAATGGAGGGACTAAGGCGAAAAAACAATCTGATGTGATCAATCACCAGTTATAGAGAAAGCAGCACTGTATAGCTAGTTAACAAGAATAAAAAGCCTGAAAATGCACATACAAAAACAAAAAACAAACGAGATTTCTGGTATATACGGCATACCGTTTTCAAGTGCATTAAAAATCAGCAGTCCAGCGTCGTAAGTATTCAATAAAATACACCATGCCAAAACAAAGCATCCTTAAAGGCAATTTAACATTAAAATAAAATAAATTTAAATAATAATACTGAACCCAGATTTACTGACAAAACAGCAAATCATGGGAGACCACACCTCGTGCTGCTGACGCAGGAATGACGTGAAGCCCACAACGAAGAAATTTAATTGTCTTTAAGGATGCTTTGCGTTGACATGATGTATTTTATTGTGTATACATCATGTAGTTACGATGGTTGACTGCTGATTTTTAATGCACTATAGAAAACGAGGTGCCGTATATCCCCGAAACGTCGTTGTTTTTAATGTGCACTTTGCAGGCTTTTTATTCTTGTTATCAATCATTAGTGGTATTAGCACTGAAATCTAACCACGAAACAGTCTTTATCGACCTTTATCATATTTGCTCATCAATCACCAAATCGGCCAAGACTTATTACTGCCATAATGTAATGATCCACATTTTTTCTTACATAAATGGTGCCTTCTGACCAGGCAATAGACTTGCAAGTAGGTCAAAAGTGCAAAAAATATGTGCCTTGTTTCACAACAAATGTGTGCCTTGTTCACCAAAATTGACAATTAAGACAATGATGGGGATGATATCATATAAAAATAACCCAGGTCTACACACAGTATACTTACAATAAAACAGTAAAAGTGCTCAAAATAGAAGAGGGGTATGACCAGTAAATGTTTGCTGGTGCCGCCATATTGAAACGTGATGTCGCAGAAATCTACAGCAAATTTACCGGAAGATGGGCAATTTTTTCATCTTTGTATATTCAACCTGCGGAGGATTTTCTGCAGAGTTCTGTCACATCACTTTTCAAAATGGCGGCATCAACAAAAGATTCAAGGGGCGAGTCCCTCTTTTATTTTTTTATCATTTTTACCGTTTTACTGTAAGTATACTGTGTGTAGACCTTGTTTATTTTCATGTATCATCCTCACCATTGTCTTATTGTCAATTTAGGGGAACAAGGCACAAATTTGTCGCTGAAAATTAAATCGGTGCAGTTCTGACTTACTTGTGAGCTTTTACCTGGTCAGAAGGCACCATCTATGCAATACTCTAACCCTACTGAAAAAAAAAATCCTCAAGACCAAATTTTCGGTAAAGCACAAATATCTTTTTCAAAGGCAAACATGTTGGTTGCTTCGAAGCAGCAGCATGCGCAGGGGAGGCACTGCCTTGCCCTTTTTGGAAAAAGTGCCCTTTCGAAATAAAATATGCCCTATTTTACTTCTCTGCACCGATAAATGGCTGGCGCTGCAGCCAGGAGAAAGGGCTTAGAGGTCTAAAAAGGACCGCCAGGAAGGCCTAGAAAGTGCAAAAAAGGCTCTCTAATAGAAAAAAAAAAAACCCTCAGCGTGCCATTTTGTATTTTGCTAAAAGTTGTCCCTACCCTCTCGCAGGTCTGTGCCTCTAATATGATAGTCTGTTGATACTCTCATCGTATAAACCGAGACAGCCACTAAATCTTCACAAACACTCATCTACTTTAATAATTGTATTTTCAGAAAGTTTGTATTGAAGTTTTGGAAAGGCACAGACTGAAGAGCCAGGAGAAGCAGTCAGTGCAATCGAATTCGGAGGAACGCAATTAGATTAACTTCTGGGGCAAAAGCAAAAGAAGAGGGAGAAAAGCTAATCACCCTTAAAGATGGCCGTCTGTTCAAGGAGCCACTTGTAACGGCCATGGTAATTGGGTGATTTGGTAAAGGCAATTTACTTATTATTCAGAGCGAGAGCACTGCGACCAGTGAAAACGACCCTAGTTAGCGAAACCCGAGGTGGTGGCGCGTGTCAATAGAGAGGGGGGAAGAGATAAAAGTTAAAAAGGGGGGGAAATGGTGATCGTCAAACTTCAAGTGCTTTTCGTTGGTTTGTGTGTGTGGCTGGTACTAAGCCTGCTTGAGCTCTTCGCTGCTGCAAAGGACCAGGTTTGCTGTGTTTGCATTGATTGTATTTCGGCCTTTGATAAACCTGCAGGCAGAGCCCAGCTGCTGCCTGCATGCTGATTTGGAGAGCAGAACCCTCTTTGAAAATAGTTGAGGGAGCTTTTAAGAGTTTTGAAGTCGAAGCTTGGGGGAAATGTTAAGCGTCTGCCGGGAGAGCTTGGACAGCTTTGGGAATTAGGGTTATTTCTGGTTACTTCAACTTTGATTGAAGTGCTAAACTTAAACACTTTACAGCAAATTCAAAATTAGGGGTTGAGAACATTAATCTGCCATCACGCTTAACATTAATTGAAAAATGATAAAAAATAAATGCTGTGTTCGATCCCATCTTGTTCAATCGTTGCCATTAATAAAAACAAATTAATTACTTTCAATGAAATGAAAAGTAACTTAAAACTTCACCTTAATGATGAATAGTGAAATAAACATGTAAATAACGCGTTAAGTACACGTTTATTTGTAACCACAAAAAAATACACGCACACATACGAAAATTGCTTTAACCACAGCAAAACGTATCTGAACACAATCGGGATGTATTTCAAAGCATCTTAGGCTACTACATTTCAATAGTCTTGTCGGTTTTCCTCCACGAAAATTATTAACTACCAACTACAAACAATACTATTTTTAAATATTAAGCTTTTTTGTTAATTCACTTTAGTTAAAGTTGTAAATTAGCTTATTCTTATTAATTACCTGTTATTAGTTTCGTGTTAAGTTATTCGTAAACGTTCCAACTACTGTATTTTGCAGCATTTGCGCTTCATGTTACATTTCGAAATAAAAGGAAAAACGTGACTTTTTTTTTTAATACAAGTAATTAATGCTGTGAGGTAACGTGGAAATCACATTAAGCATATACCCTACATGTTGAAGCTAAAAATCGAACTACATGACTAAATAAATACGGATGAAAACCCATTTACGTTGCCTTTTGGACTTGCATGTCAGACTGCCTGAGTGGGGAATTGAACCCACGACCTTTGAAACCAAGGCCGAAGCCTTACGCTTAAGCCATACTGACACGGCCTATAAAAGGACACGTCCATAGGCAGCATTTCAAACGCACACATACAAACATACATTGGTAGTATGGCTTAAGCGGAAGGACTTCGGCCTTTGGTTTCAAAGGTCGTGGGTTCAATTCCCTGCTCAGGCAGTCTTACATTTAAGTCCAAAAGGCAACGGATAATTGTATTCATTGATAAATAAAAAGATTAAATCAAATTAAAAAATAAAAGCTCGGTTTATCCACTTGGTTTCAAGTTAACCTGTAAGATTTTTTCAATGTTTTTCTTGTAATATTTTTTTATTGACCCGAGTTGTGGTCGGGTGCCAGGGTGGGGCATTAAAAATTAGGGTGTGGGGTAGACAGGTCATGGGCCCACACCACACCACACTTTTCGCATTCATGGAGTAAAAATGTGTTAAGAGACTTCTTCACGCCGAATCGATGCTGTAATGAATTCATCCCGCTACCAAGTGCAGTTAGGCCAAAAGAGCTACCTCATTTTAAGACTATAGTTTGAGTGCAGGTGACCAACAGCCGGCTTCCTTCACCAACCAATCCCGCTTAGGACGACCGACCCCAAAACAATGTTAACGAACCTCATCTCTATTACGGGCCACAAAATGAGAAAACGACAGAGCGCACCGTTATGGTGTCTTACCTTGCTTGCTTGAAACCAATTCTCCAGGAGTCTTTAGCTGGCCGGGCCTACTGAAACTCACCGCCACGGCCTCACGTAAACGAGGCAAACACCTTGTTATTGCGGCCGTAGTGCAGTGCGCCATCCAGATCTCTGGCAATTAGGATCAGTGGCACCGTGGCCAGTCCATGTCCTCTTCCGTCCTCCTCAGCACCGCTGAAACCAGCAAAACAAGGAAGAGCACATTACTATTTAAGCACTCCATTACTACTGCGTGTGGAATGCTATGAAACAGAAAAATGTGAGGTTACGCCTTGTCGTTAGGGACAATTGCTAGTAATAATTGTAATTAGAATTGCGGCTGGGTTCGCGGTTATAGAGGACTTTATGCAACACGCGTCGTTATGTGTGAGGTCGTAAAAGGTCAAAGTCAAAAAGACGAAATTATGAGTAAACTATTTGTAAAAAGGGGAAAAAAAAACCGCATTGGAGCAGCATTGTGAATTTGCTAAGTATAACAAGTAAACAGCAGTAATAACTAGTTGCGTGCAAGGGGGTACGGGGGGCATTGCCCCTGCCCTTTTTTGCCCTTTTTGAAGGAAAAAACATGCCATATTTTGCTTTTCTGCACTGAAAAATGCTAGTCGCAGCGAGGAGAAAGGCCCTATACAGCTCTAAAAAGGGCAAAAAGAAAGCCAAGAAACCCAAGTAATGGGCCAAAAAGGGTAAAAAAGTGAATGACAAGCAAAAACAAGGATGCACTAACACTGCATTAGTCATTCGACGTGTCGTATGGAAGAATACAAAAAAATTTGCAATTGGCGTATGAAGTTGGAACGGAAGACATACCAACAGGACACTACTAAAAAATCTGAATGCGTGGTGTACTGAACAATATCTACTATATATATACAGGGTTTAACAAAAATGTATGTCACAACTTTCAGGGTGTATTCCATGATCAAAGATAAGACTAAAAAGTCCCACAAACATGGGTCCGGAAATGCACCCGTCTGTAGTTACAGCCCCCCTAAGTTAAAGGTACAATGTTGAAATTTCCTTACGTCTTCCCATCTAATCTTTCTAGAGTAAAGGAGGGATAAAGTCGAATATTTAGGGTTTGTCCAAATTGTTGTGCTGATATTGTTAGTTTGTCAGTAGGCTAATAAGGGTAACAATCTACCCTAAATATAGAGTTCTGCCCCTGTTTAAGATATGCTGTCAGTACAAAGATGGATGAAGCCCGATTTTTAAGGTTTGGCCCAAATTGTTATAGGCTGGTGGTGTCAGTTTGTCAGTAATAACTGAACAGTCTACGTAAAACCACCCAAAAATCGAGTTTATCCCTCTTTAGCTTCAATGCAAAAGAGGGATAAACCCCAGTTTCTATAGGTTTGCCCAAATTGTTGTGCTAATGTTGTCAGTAATAACTGAGAATTTAAATAAACACCCCACAAATCGAGTTGCGTCTCTCTTTCTAGATGTGCTGTCTGCACAAGAGGGATAAAGCCCGATTTTTAGGGTTTGCCCACATTATTAGGCTGAAGTTGTCAGTAATAACTATTACATAAACCATCCAAAATTCAAGTTTTGTCCTTCGTTTGGTCAGCTTAGAGTCCAACTTGTAAATGTAATTCTAGGCCATTCGGACGGAGGGTGTGAGGGTGTTTGTGTGTATAGTTGCAGCTTTTTTGGTATATGAATACCTTTACCAACCAGTCTTCCATGTTAAGAACATGTTTTGGCATGACTTTTGATGCCTTAATAGAATTTTTTACATATCTTCTTTGTACACTTAGTATAGACAACCAGTAATGATCGCTGCTGCAAAAATGGAAATAAAACTTTTCAACCTATAGCAAAGCAGGAAAGCACAAACATCGCTAACAAAGGATTATCACATGGGTATATCAATACCATACCTTACAGTTTTTCATCAAAAAGTATTTATTGCTTTCGTAAGCTTAAGGAAAGAAACTGACCACCCGGTATAACGGGTCAATGCTTACAGCCCCTTATTGACGAAATTTGATGCGTAAACCCTTGACATGGTCCTTTAAGATTTGACCTTTAGACCCTAACTCTTAACATTTAACGTTCAGTTTTTGTTTTTAATAAACATTGCTTTCAAGTTTCGGGATTATTCCGTGTCAATGGGACAACAGGAGTCAACAGCCATGCTTGGTCAATCGACTATACCTGTTTAAGATCAATTGGCATTCAGTTCAATGGGTCTTTGGGCCATGTAATGGGTCTGGCATTAGGGTTGAAAATAATCATGATTGGTGTAGGATCAGTTGTGGCACACTGGCGCACACTGGCACATTCCTCAAACGTGAGCTGATTAAATGAACACAGTCACGTCGGCTGCAGTTGCTAGATGCCTCCTAGAAGTACTTAAGTTGGCAAGTAGTTCTTTCCTGGATTTAAGGGTTTGAATGTTGCCATTTTCCTATTTTGGTTGTTTCTAGCAGTTGTGTTTTTTTATATGGATCAGGCCAAAAAAACAGAAGACATTACGTTCCCGACTACAGAAGATTGTGTATTTTATTTTGGTTGTTTCTTTTGTACTTGTATATCAACAGTTTTGTGTCCACCTGGTCCCTGATTACAATCAGGTAAATTTCAATTGTAATCACCTGATTAATCGTTAACAACCCTGTCTGGCGTATTGAATCATGACCCAGCTACCCAGACAAAATGTCAATCAAGTAATCCATTACATCTCTGCTGCAGAGACTACCTTAAAAAAAAACACCGAAATAATCCGAAAATGCTGCTCAACTTAAAAAAAAAAAAAAAAAAAACAGAACTACAAAAAGGTTAATTAGCGAAAATTGATAACAGCTGGATTGCGGATTCGAGCGAGACGATAAATAAGATTTACAATTAATAACCTCAACCGAACCCTTACATCCATCGTTAACGTATTATGCAGGAAAAGTACTTTGCACTCAAAGCACGTGGAAAAGAGCAATGATCCAGTCGTTTCCCCCCTCCTGCCCCTCCCCATCCACACACATCTTAATCTTGCTGTAATAATTTGCAAAATGCATCCCCAGAGAACATACTAATTTTGCAAATTGCACGCCGAACCGCGTAATGTGAATTATTACCCAACCCCCAGGTCGTCTACATTACCGCAAACACCGAACGTTCGCGTGTTACTTTTTTTTTGCCCCCTCCCCTCCCGTTTTCTACCTCTGGCATGACATGATGGGAAGCTTCTCTATCCCGTAACTAATCCGAGTATGGTTACGCGTTCGCCAGTCTCTTCCTTTATTCAATGCAATCACGTGGTCTTTGTCGTGGTGGTGGTGGTAAAAATTAATGTTCACTCCCGGAGAAACATCATCAAACATGCAGAAACACGAGGGAACAAAAGGGCATTTACCTGTCCGACATATATGAAACAAAATTAGGAAGAAAAAAAAAAGAGAGAGGGGAAAAATCTATAGAGGGATTGCAGCTTGTTGCAAACAAACGAAGCCACTCAACACCCCACCTACAATTAAAAAAAATAATGATAATAACAGACATAAACTTTCTCGATTATATACAGTTGTGATGGTCAGTAAAAAGAGAACGTTTGTGCGATTTTGACTGTAAGGGTACGGGTTACCAGAGGGTTGAGTAGGAATACTTTAACAGCGGGTACGGCCAGGTACCGAATAAAAATTTACGGATTGGGTCCGTAATATATTCCTTACTCGTCAGGGTCGGATTAAGGGGGGAGGGGGCGTGATTTGGATGCTGAAGCAACGGCCACAAGAAAAATAAAATATAAGGTACTGTTTTTAAAAAATTGTGTTTTTACTTTTACTGAAGTGGTTCAAATGGATGTATTATGCTTCCACTTTCATAACAGTATCATCCCCCCCTCCCCTCCACCTACCATCTTCAGTGTTGCGGGACTAGAGGAGGGGGCCACAATAAATCTTGATAACCAGGCCTCTACGAGGCTTAATGGCGCAATCCCCCCCTCTACGAGGCTTAATCGGCCCTGTTACTCGCAGACCTCATTTGGTGTACGGTGGTTGAATGTTCTTCCTTCCGTCTCACTACCCCCCCCCCCCCCCCCCTTTTTCCTTGCAGACACGTAGGACGGATGAGCCGTAATCAGGGTTCGCACCAAACTACTGAAATCAATTTTTCAGAGTTATTTTCCAGGCTATTTACCGTAATTTTAAGAAGGAAATTTTTTCACACATTTTGCCAGTTTTGTGTTATTTTGTGTTAAAAGAGTGAAGCTTTTAGATGGGAAATACATTAGTTATATGTTTCATTTTTCCCCTGAGATTTCCAGGTTTTTTTGTAAAAATTCAGAGAATTCCCCGAGTTTTTCCCGAGTTTCAAACGTAGTTTAAATTTCCTGAGTTTTCCAGATTTTCCAGGTTGGTGGGAACCCTGATAATGGACATGCCTTACAACAATGTCATGCCTTACAACAATGCTTACGGGCCAGACTGCCTATAACAGCCTCAAGTTTCTCGCGTTTGGATTGGTGTAATGGAAAGTACCGGGAGCCTACTGTTGCAATAAATAAATACAGATGCAAACCTATTTACGTTGCTTTTTGGACTTGTATGTCAGACTGCCTGAGCGAGAAATCGAACCCACGACCTTTGGAACCAAACACCATATGGCCTTCCGCTGGCCGTGTCAGTATGGCTCAGCGGTAGGACTTCGGTCTTTGGTTCCAAAGGTCGTGGGGTTCGATTCCCCGCTCAGGCAGTCTGACATACAAGTCCAATAGGCAACGTAAATAGGTTTGTACCTGTATTTATTTAATTCTTGTTGAGTCTTTAATGGCTTTCCGTCCTTAATGTTGCAACAAACATGGGTAAACTACCTATATTTTTCCCTTTAATTTTTGCCCGAAATTTGAGGGTTTTGTCTAAAGACATTAAAACGTGGTAAACTAACCATCTTTACGGGACATCCAAAACCAATCGGTATTACAATGCGGCACTTCGACTTTAGCGGTATGCGAAGTGGAGTGTGGGACTTCTGAGACTGCACTTCATCACACACACAGTCACGCTATTCGCTCTGCCCACAAAGGTCATTAGACATTCATCTCAACCTTATATTTTTATTTCAATTTTGTCCACAATGTGCAGGAATTTTTCTCGTCTTATTGCCATGTTTCCAAACTGGCCATTACCGGTCTGCTTTTGCGCAGAGTACAAATTAAACAGGAGCAAAATTCTACGCATGCAAGATGCTCATTCATCATTTCCGTTTAGTCGGCCAAAAGTTACGCGCTTGGAAAACTTCAAGAGATTTATAATTTATGAGTGTAATCCATTACGCGTGGCATAACACACTGAACGTAACGGCCTGTATTTACGCCCGAGTAAGAATAATAATGATTTTTTTTTATGTATACATGTGCTTATGACAGGCTGAAATTACGTTAAAGCCGTCCTTAAAAAGTGAAAAAGCTGTAAAAAAAAAAAAGTTTGTACAGCAGCCCGCGAAGAGGGCCTTCCCATATTTTCTATAGTTTTATTCACCGAATGCAAAAATGGTAGGGCAACTCGAATAAAACAATGCATGCTCGGTGTTATTTGGTGCTGTACGAGTAATTATAGTCTAACAGAAACACTTCAAAATATTAAAGACGAGCCACAAATACAGGGTAGTCCACAAAAAACAAAGACCCAAGATTTTTTAATTCCAACATTTCTAATTAGAACCCCTCAGAACCAGGAGAGGGCAGAAATCTTCCCGTTTCATTAGCTTTGATTTTCTGTCCTCTCCTGGTTCTAAGGGGTGCTAACTAGAAAAGTTGGACTTGGAAAATGTAAGGTTTAACAGCATACAACGTTCAGGATGGGTACCAGTGCTTCCACTTCTCACGTACAGAATTTCCCCGAGTAAAGACAAAATTTCCTTTTTTTTCCCTGTGCAAGACAAATTCCCCTTTTTTACTTCCCTTACTTAATTTCCTTTCATTACACCACTAATTTTTAACATTTCCTAATTAAAAAAAAAAAATATGAGCCTACTTTAATGGTACAGGAGCGCCACAATTGACGCAAATTGAAAATAAAATCCAAGCGACTACCATTTTATTAGAACTATTCCTCCTGCAAGAAGCGATAATTGTGTATGGATGGACCTTTAAAAATTAGTATACTCTCACAATTTTCGTGATTTTAGCCTTAATAAACCAGCAACAGACGAGATACAAACTAACCAAGTTGTAATTGGGGCTGGGGTTGGAAATGTTAACACGCGTTTGTCGGAGTGAAAGATTCGAAATGGTGGGTCTGGATGCAGACAAGATCGTAACTAGAGAAAATTGCAAATAAAAAACAGAATTTCCCCATTTTTTTCCCTTTTTAATATGTTTTTTCATTTGAAGGGCATTTTTACCCTAAAAAGGAAAAATTCCCTGTAGTGGACACACTGATGGGTACTTTAATTGGGGTTCGTCCATGACAGACGAAACCATTTTTAAGGCTTTTTCAAGGCTTTTAAGACTAGCTTGCAACCAAATTTCAAGGCTCTTTGCACAATGGCCTCAAAATTACCTTTTTAAATTCCGGTATTTTGCCAGATGTCATCACTGACACCACTGTGCTCTTAGTTTGCAGTATAGAGCAGTGACATTTGCCGCCATATTGGCACCTGTATGGGTTTTGGAGGGCATAACTACAAGGTGCACTACATAAAAATGGAGGGGAAAACATCGGAAGAGCGGATTTCTTAGGCTTAAAATAACTTTGTTTTCTCCAACAACAAAAATCGCGCGTTTTAGGTCTAAGAAATCACTCTTCCCAGCATCGGCTTCAGTATGACGCCCTTCTGTTTCTCTCTGCAGTGCCCCTTGCAGCTAACCCATTAAGGCTCCAGCATAGAGTTATATACAATAAGACTACGTCGTGTCACTGCTCTATAGGAAGCTATTCCATCTTAATCACGAACATTATGTCCTCCCGTTCCCCCTATGGACAAAGAGCAAGGAGGAATAGCATCTAACAGCCAACAGGACAGCACTAGCCCAGCTGCCTCTTCTGGCAAACATTGTTTGCACTGCACCGCACCTCTCTCTTCCAGTCTCCAGTCCAATCCGAGGAGAGCATCGTTCACAGGAGAAATAGATTCGGCTAACAAATTAATTTGTATTAATTTAGTTATTTTTCTACCTAAATTGTTGGTATTATGGCATTAAAAGGACATAAATCCTTCCGGTATATCGTGCGATCTGATGAGATTCAGTTGGCAACATTTGCACGGCTCAGAGTTAATGTCGCCAAATCACGTCGCACACAAGAAAAAACTTTTCGTAGCATTACGGAAGATACGGAAAATCGGTCAAAGTGTCGGGGCTCAAAAACTGGCCGTCTAAAAGAAAATGAATGTGTTGGCAACATTTACACACGTTTGTCGCAAAACTGAGTCATGCAGGAAAGCCAGCAGGGATTTATGTTCCTATAACCTCATTCCAAACATAATGGTAATATAATTGAGTTTAGTCCTTTAGTATTTGATAATAGTTTAAATTCAGAATTTGGACGAATAACACTCACAAAATTCAACGCCATTTCAAGGCTACGGCAACAAAAATCTCAATTTTCATGGCTTTTCAAGCCTAGAATTTTCGGTTTTCAAATTTGAGGCCTTTCAGTGAATTCAAGGCCGTGTACGAAACCAGTTTAATCTTTCAAACAAAATATAAATTCGTTTAGTATTTGTATCCAACATTTTAGGGTCATTTTAGGCCACATTATTTCCAGCGATTTATGTCTATTTAGGGTCATGAGACGCAATTTTTTCGAGTAAAAGTCCTATCTTTTTTGGGATCCCGGCTCCAAGCAGTACTCGTCGACCGAAACACGATTTTTTTTTTCAGTTTCAACCGGAACCACTACCAAAACTTCATAGTTTTTGCAAAGCATATTTTCGTACAATATATATTTTTTTAGTTATACCATGTAGTATCACATTCCGATTTAGGGAAACTGATAACAAATGTTATTTATAAATAAATTTATACATAGAAACTGAGCCATAACTTCATGACCGAAACCGGTAAATTTGCCAGTTCCGATGCCAAAACTGAAATCGGAATTCGGTCGACCTCTACCCGACAGTACCTGTTGAGTACGGTTAAATCCTAGCCGATGCAATTTTAGTACATCCCACTCATAATGCATGACATTTTGTCATTTCTACGACGGGATACCGCAACTGAAAATCAGGATAGAAAATTTGGGAAGTTTTAAAAATAAATTTCCATTCCTTACAAATTCTCGCACAGTGAAAGCAGGTGAAATACTCTTTTACAATCCTACCACTTTTTTTTTTTTTTTGCAAAGCGACGTATAATATTTTATTTAAGCCGCATAAAAAGATAACGAACGGCGTTACGCAACCTCTTAACTTTAATGCTCGCCATAATATGCTTCCCACTGACGTATTTTTTTCTTTCTTCTTTTGTCTTTTTTTTTGGTTAGCACTTTTCCATTTTATGACAGCCAAAGTTTCCAAGCTGTCATAACTCTCAGGATGATAGACACTCCTGTCAGTCCAACTACCCATTTAACACACAACCAGGTGGCTACTTTCCCAACACGACATTGACGCATGCAGGGGAAGTACACACACACATATTTCCTGGATGAAAGGAGATGCTTATTTGTGGCACAAAAGTAACGCTCAATAAAGTAAGTGAACGAACCAAAACTCAAGAGAGGAAGTACAACACTCCACAACGTACAGATAAATCGTAATTTTCAACTTAGAACGTTTGAACGCCCCGACCGTTTGACCGATTTTCCGTAACGCTCACAATGCTACAAAACGTGCGTTTAAGAAAAAGTAAGCATTTTTTTTGGAAGAAAGTTGTTAAAAATAAGGAGTTTTTAACCCTTTGAGTCAGGGCGTACAGAAAAAAAAAGGACACTCATGAGGCGGGCCAAAACTAAGTCTCAACTCGCACTGCAAGCTTTGTGAGGAGGCTCCCGGGAACCCCGAGCAAAGCGAGCAGCAACAACCCAGTGGTCAGCGTCCTCGTCTCAAAACCAAGCGAATGTCGGTCCGAATCCCGTGACCGACTCCGAAAAAATCACCACTCATAATGCGTGACTCAAAAGGTTATACAATGTTTTTTCTTGGCCCAGCATAACCATTTGAGTCACGGCGTCCAGAGAAAAGACACTCATGAGGCGGGCGAAAAACTAAGTCCCAACTCGCACTGCAAGCTTTGTGAGGTGGCCCCGGACACCCCGAGCAAAGGGAGCAGCAACAGCCCAATGGTCAGCGTCCTCGTCTCAAAGCCAAGCGAATGTCGGTCCGAACCCCGCGACCGACTTCCAAAAAATCACCACTCATAATGCGTGACTCAAAGGGTTATACAATGTTTTCTTGGCCCAGTATAACCCTTTGAGTCACGGCATCCAGAAAAAAAGGATACTCAAGAGGAGGGCCAAAAACTAAGTCTCAACTCGCACTACAAGCTTTGTGACGGGCCCCTGGGAACCCCGAGCAAGGGGAGCAGCAACAGCCCAATGGTCAGAGTCCTCGTCTCAAACAGGGCCGAAGCGACTGGGGGGGGGGGGTTGGGGGGGGGGGTGCGCCCCCCCCCCCCCCCCCAACCATCCAAGAAACACATACAGTTGGCAAATTCGAGTTGTTGAGTTGGCAAAATCGGACAAATTTTCACTGCATTTTCACTGCTAAGTAGAGTACTGGTTAATTATTATTATCATATCGTCAGTTTGAAGGAAAGTTTACAATACATTTTTTTTCCATCAGTTTTCGCAACACTTCTGTGTAAATTGGGAGTAAGTGAAACGCTGCCCCTGATCATTTCTGGTTGCTTCCCTGCATCGCTAGCCTGTAAGGAGTGGGGGGAAAGGAAGCTCCGCAAAAATTTGCGTAGTTGGGGAAATTGAAAATTGACTTGGTCGTTTTGTTTGCTATGTCACCACCATAGCTTATAAGTATCACAGGTAATGTAGAAAATAAAAACAAAAAGTGGACAAAACTGTATCCCCACCGAGTTTGAAGTCGTGATAACAATTAACTTCGCGAAAATCGTACACAGTTGGCAAAATAAAAAATTGAGTTGGCTATTTTACTTCCTATAGTTCTTTTTCTGTTAGACAGTGCCGCTCAGAAGGGGTTTTAGCGTGGAGCAACTCGTAACTGGAATTTCAGGAGGGTAAAAAATTACTGGCATATTAATATACCAAAACACATCATCACTGCCAGGATTTAAAACGTTTCTTAGATAAAACAAACCCTGCGTAAGGACTTCTGCCAAGTTATCGCCGTCTAAAGTTGTGATATCAAATAAATCTAAAATATTAATGCAGTTGTCTATTTGATTTACTAGTTCGTCTGCTAGTCAATCAGTGCCTTGGTTTTAGTTAAAACAGTAACGTGAACTAAAGCTGTGTACTTCATGAAAATCGGGTACAGTTGGCAAAATCAAAAACCGAGTTGGAAAA
>JAHWFP010265618.1:0-21331 GCA_023313725.1 Lithobius niger | reverse complement strand
GCCATTCCTGGACAGTGCCTTTAATACCCCCCACAATGGCAGGGCGGGGAAGGAAGGGGAGGTTGCAAATGTTGCGACGGAATATGATAAGGGGCGAGGGGGTTGATAAACACTTACAGTTGCGTGACAACATTTGCGGACGGTCCCAACGAAAGGTTAAGGGAATCACGGAGAATTCAGAAAAAAAAAGCTGTATGACGGGATAATTCCTCCACCCATCCACTTCAGGCAGACTTCAAACCATCTTAACTCTAGAAGGGAGTTGTTTCAGCCCCATGTTCAATTGTCCATAGGGCATTATCTGCTTGTCTAGGTCACTGAAACGTACCCCAAAGGTTTTACAGACCATCCAGATACGCCCTGGATGAAAGAAAAGACGGCTACAGTTTATTGACCTCTTCACGACCATTATGAACCAGAGACGTCGGGGAGTCTACAAGTTGACAGGTGCAAACCAGATTTGCCGACTTATTGAATTTGAGGGCTTCTTTAATTTGCTTATTATTGAATTGTCCAATATTTGCCGACATTCAGCACATGCCCGCTGCTTTGTATTTCTCTCACATACCCATCATTCTAATTGTACAGCAGGTGCCGGTGCTCGTTGCGCCAAATTGTGTTAGTTGCACAGGACCCAGCAACAAAAGAAATGACGAGAGCGAAACGAGATGTATAGCTTCAAGCCCAAATCTGACTGGTTGTTCGCGCATATGCACTGCGAAGCAGGATGGTGCACCAAGGGCGCCAAAATCGGTCGATGTATGTAAAACCCGCCATTTGATCACAGCAACTTTGACATTGTAGGCACGTAGTAACGCGTCACTTCGCTGTAAATTATCTCTCGGCTAGTTAGGGCTTCAGGGTTGTGCGCGAGTGCCGCGTCTAGGTGGGATGTAGTGCTTTAGTAGATCAACAAAAACCAACACGGTTCCACCGAAAGCTAGCTAATGCATAAGCAAACGGTTTTTTTTTTAATTGTATCATTTCGGCAAGGTTTAATGACCAATTAGTTTGCCCCACAGGTAAAAAAAAAAAAGAACGAATTATTTAATTTTACCAACTGTTTTGCCGACTGACCGAACTTTGGAGGGTGCGACACCCTACTACACTTCCCCCACCGATTTGAACCGGCGAACCATTTCATCACCAGATCACTGCCATGCCGCCTTTACCGATATGGCCAATTGTTCAGCAATCGTGAAATATGCTAGTTACACCCTCCCCCGTCACACCACCTTTACCGATATGAACACTTGTTCAAAAATCGTGAAATATGCTAGTTACAGCCTCCCCCCACCACGCCACCTTTACCGATATGACCACTTGTTCAAAAATCGTGAAATATGCTAGTTACAGCCTCCCCCCGCCACACCACCTTTACCGATAGGACCACTTGTTCAGAAATCGCAAAATAAGCAAGTTATAGCCTCCCCTCACCACACCACCTTTACCGATAGGACCACTTGCTCAGAAATAGCTAAATAAGCTAGTTACAAGCTAGTTAAAGCTAGTACTATGCACAGGCTTATTTCCAATCTGCCTTCATATTTACAGCGATTTATGTAAATAACGTACAATGAGGAAAACACGGCCGATACGACAGCCTCCTGTCCACTTAATAAAGTAAACACGAGATCAAATTTCTTCTAGACTTCCTTAGGAAGAGGGCTCTAAAACATCACCCTACACCGTTCCTAACGGTAACCAAGGGGGGTCAATGACAAACAGAAACTAAAGTTTAAATATTAGATAACTTATTAATAAAGTACTGCTTACACATTGCTCGTCCATTTTGCAACACTTTCTTCTCTCGTCTTGAACCTTGTCTGTGTCGACTAACGAAAGGTGTAAACCTCTCAGAAACTTTCCTACCCTGAACGCCTTGATTGACTCAAAATCACTGCTCTCGAACAACTTTTTCTCATTGGAGAACTTATTCTTACCAACCAAATCCTTAATCATTTCCTCGAGGTTAACCCATAATCCGCCTGAAAAAACTTTCAGACCCTTTTTTTAGAATCCATATGGGACCCGGGTCGGTTCTCGGATTCGAATCGGCATTCTCTTAGTTTGGAGCCGACGACGCTGACCACTGGGCTGTGACTGCCCGCTTTGCTCGGGGTCCCCGGGGACCCCTCACAGAGCTCGCACTGGGAATATTTCCGCAACGCTTCTTTAGATCCACTGATTAATTCTAGTATTGTGCAATGCAGCAATTAATAGGCGGTTAAAATATCTCAATAATCGCAAAGCCATAAATTGCGATATTCGTAGGATAGACATTTCGGTGTAAAGGTTCAGAAGTCGGAAATTCGTTTCAGTCAGTCGACACGAAGTTTCCTTTCCGACTTTGTTTTCGGGGAACTGCGTGTGGGGGTGGGGGGGGGGGGAATATGTGTGGGCCCAAAAAATAAATTAGAAATGAAAGAAGCCACAAAAAAAGAGCCATGGAATAGGATGGGAAGGATATTTTGTTGAAGCCCTTCTCTTTTTATATATATCGATGACAAATACCATTTCTATGCAAATAACGTATTTTTGCAATGAGCGTCTTTATTTTGGCGGGAAAATCCGTAATTTAGCGTTCTTGCCTGTAGGGGCGGAAATGGTAAATATATGGTGGAACGCGAGCCTGATCCCGGCAATTCATCAAATAAACGCTCTTTCCTCTCAAAATGCAAAGGAAGGAAGGAAGGAACCACCCTTCTTGTAGCGAATTCAAACAAAAATAAAAATACCTTTTTTTTACAACCTTAACCCTAAAAACATCGTTATTTCTTCTATTTTTAACACCTATAGAAAAGGAATTGATTTCTTTGAAAAAAAAGCTAGCGCCTCTGTATACAACGCTCCCCCACCCCCAACAAAAAAAAAGTATCAAAATTGCAGCGAGGTGCCGATACCAACTCAGATTCGTGAAGGTGTTTTAGGCTACATTATAACGAGGTTCCTTGCATAACCGTTTCATCTTTCAGAGGGCTTAAATTACTTTCTTTAATTTTTTCCTCCCTTTTTCTTTTTTAAATTTGAGGCTTTCCTTTAGTGATTTGAAAACTGGATAATGAATGGGGGAAAGGTCTGGTCCTCGGCCCTGAAGCGTTCGCCAGACTTGTCAAAAACACGCGGTTTTGCAATTAGACAAGGAGCCAGTGAGGGCACAACTTTTATGAGCGGGGGGGGGGGGGGGGGGGGGGGGGGGGGGCGGAGGGGGAGCAGGAGGAGGGAGAAGACACAGAATTAATGGAACTTTTCTCGGCGCCTTCTTCAAACAAGCCTTTTACTCCGGCCTATGAGTCTGCAAGGTTTCCCCAGGGCATATTGGCATCTGTGTGACGCGACGCGGCCTTACAAGTACGGTGTGCTGCAGCCACAGAATTGCATTTTAGAACAGAAGACGGCCAAACAACAAAACAAGAATTTCATTTAGAAGTTGAAGTTTTTTTTTTTTGTTTGTATAAAGTTTTAGGTATTTGCATGTTTCCGACGATATTACGTTTTCTACTGAGTTCTCTGTACTGCTGCAGGCTGTTTGAAATTGTGCAGAAAAGTGAGTTACAGTTACTTTGGTTCGTATAAGAAACGTAACGAACCATTTTAAAGTAGAAAACTTCTTCTGGGAACTAAGGCGTATATATAGAGTTCATCACATTTTAATTTAATTGGTGATTTGCATAATGATTTTTTGAGATCCATATATTTAAATTAGTATTTAGTAGGAGCAGTGGCAAAGCAATATAATATTGGCGGCGTGTAATTTTGGATTTGCTGAACTCGGCAGGATTATTGAGACAGAAAGACATGAATGCTGGAATACAGGCATTTCTTGTGGCGTGCAGTTTCGGCTTTTCCGAACTCAGTTGGCTTTTTTAGACAGGAACACAAAATAATTCAGTAGGAGTTCGTGTACCGTCCTCTTCAAGTGTTCATTTCACGTCCAAAGTATTATTCGGTGCGATTAACTTGGCTAATAGGATTAACCTTGGCGGCCTTTCCCTTGTTGAATGATCTCACTACTTTGAAAGGCCGACCGTTTTTTTGAAAATTGGCGGCTTCTCTTATACCAGTTTGGGTTTTGGGTGGATATCACAACTTTCAGAGGACTGTGAATGAAGAAAAGATCAGACGGTGTAATCGTCATCTGTGGTTTTTTTTGTCTGGAAAAATTTTATGTCTATAAATTTTCTCATTCATGATTTTCATCTTTGTCATTGCCCAATTAGCCGTTACGTCAGGGAAATTGACACGGTTTGACGCTGATTTTCGTTCGCTTCGTTCACTCAATCAGCGCATCCCTCCTCATTTGGCCCTACCTCGGTTAACGTTAATCATTCAATCACTTAGTTACCATGGTGTGATGGTGTTCACGAACACATAATTGTCCCTTTTACCGACGTGGGGCAGATAATTTAGTTTGGATTCGTGTACCGTAACAAACCTTTGCAATAAAAGATACTCCGTTTCTTAGTGAACCAAATTCAAATTCTTTATTCAAGAGCCGTGACCTGTAGTCGTAGTAAACCATTCCATTCTGTGATTTTATTGAGGCCTTAACCTACTGCCATGCGCCCCAAACACAAGATATATACACCACTACACACACTACAAACCATAATTTGAACCATAATTTGATTTTATTGAGGCCCTAGCCTGTCGCTATGCGCCCCAAAACTTAAAAGGTAAACTTACGCTATTCACAAGTACACCAACCACCACAACACTGCTATAGCAACCACCCTTGTCCTCTCTCAACTGCCGTAGGACCATACTAACCGCACAATCTATAATGCACCGCATACACAATCTGCTCTGCACCACACACTCAATCCACAATGTACCGCATACACAATCTACAAAGCACTGCACACTCTGTTACTCCGCCACACTGACACACCGTCGCACTGACAGACCGACGGGCCCACCTTCTCTCTCTCATTTAGAGAAAGTTCCAGTGGGTCTCATCTAGCGATGGGCGATAGACACAACCAGCCCTCCTCTCTTCCCCATCTAGGGTAAGTTCTAGAGGGCACTGCACCACACTACTCACCAATGATGCTACGATGAAAAGGGGGGTGTGGGAGTGGGGGCGCATTACACAATTACACAACTATCCCCGGTTTCACAATGAACAATGCTATAGCTCTCAGCTTCGCTACTGGGCGCGGACCCTGGTCATGTGACAACAGATGTCCATAAACTGAGAGAGCATTCAACCAGGGTGCAAGACGCTGTCGATCCACGGCAAATTTCTGACAATCTACAAGAACATGCTCTGGTGTTTCCGCTACCTGGCACACGCTACACAATGGAGAATTGACCCACCCGTACCTGTATTTATGGGCCTGCAGCATAGTGAAACCAACTCTGATCCGGGATAGAATTCTCGCGTCTCGATAGAGCAGTTTGTCCAGATTTGACGAATTTGCGCACTTTGGGTGAACTGTGAACAGGGCCCTCCCGTCCCTAGCTGCTTCCCACTGTGCCAGAAACCACTGCCGCACCGCCACGCGAAACGTCCGTGCCGAGACTACTGGATATAGTCGCGTACTGGCACCATGAGCAGCCTCACGCGCCACTCCGTCCGCTGCCACATTGCCCGGATTGCCACTGTGGCCACGGACCCACTGGAAGGAGGCAACACTCGTGCCCATCGCAATCCAAAACTTTCATCCAATGGTGTACACTACAGGATCTCCAACATCTAAGCACTCCCATGACCTCTGCAGAAGCCGGTATGCCGCCTGCGAGTCTGTTATGATCGCAAAAGATGGCAGGTGAATATCCAGCACAATATCAAGTGCTACAGAAATCGCCAACAATTCACACATCGTGCCGGACGTCGCACCATGCATAACTCGCCGCCGCTCAACCTTCAAGGAGGGAATAACTACTCCAATTCCTCCGACGCCCGTCTCAAGGAGGAACGAAGCGTCACAGAACACGTCGCACTCAACAATCCGTGGCTGAAAGACCTTCTGCAACTCATGACACCAAGTCCAGGGACTCAGTGGCATAGCACAGGCAACAGTAGTCGCATTCGACATGCGCTGTAGCATAGTGACCCCACGACCTGCCTCACCTAACACACCTCTTGCACGATCACTCAATCTCGCATAATCCAACAGAATTCTACCAACTGTATCATGCTGGCCTCTACTCTGATTTCGTACACAGAGTGCAACCAATAATTCTCCTGCACGCACCTCCAAAGGAGGCTCATTGCTCTCAACGCACAAGGCGCTAACCGGTGTAGATGCTATACACCCAGAAACAACACGCAGGCAGACATTTACAGCAACCTGTAGCGATTTCTCATGGCGCTGTACTCCGCTCAAAAATGGCAGAGAATAGTCCAGTACCGACCGAACGAACGTTCTATACGCCGCAAGAAGCGCCCCTCTCACAACACCCCTACACGCCAACTGGTGTAAAATCGCAGTCCTTGCAAGGACTTTGCCTCGGATCCTGCTGACATGCTGGTCCCAGTTGAGTCTAGAGTCCAGGATTACACCCAGATACTTAACACTTCCAGACGGTCTGACTACTTGTCCACCAACTGTAAGACTGACCGGCGGTTGACTACAAACCACCTATTTGCAACAACAATGAATTCTGACAATTAGGGTACTGAAACGATAAGCGTGTAATACTTAAGCTTGTTATAATGTACTGTTGGATGACAATACAAACAATGGTTACAGCAATAATTTTGCACTTACGAGCCACTTCAGGGCCACGTGCTTCTAGCTGCAACCCCCATTTTAGAAAAAGGCACTTACACATATAACGCTTTACCTGTCTGCCGAAATTTAGATCTGGCAACTTTCCCTAATCAGCTGTAGACGTGTCGTTATACCCTATGAGAATTAACATGGGAGCCTGCGGACTAGTTACTAGTTACTAGTTACTAGTCACCAATAACACAAATCAACGTTATTGAGGACACTTTTTCTCCATGAAGGACACGTTCCCACATTTTCGTGTTGACGTTTTCTTCGTTACTGGACCCAAAACACCTGATTCAAACGATATGCAAAGATTTCTACCGCATGGGGAATTTACACCAGTATGCTGAAATCAGGTATAAGTTGGTTTCAGTTAAAAGACACAGTCTGCTAGTGCGGCCACCTTTTTTTTCATCAACAGTCACTTTTTAACAATCGGATGTCTACAATCGGACGATCTACTGTTACTTGGCAGCGACACACTAGCGTGTGTCTAGATAAGGGATTGAACTAATGCATGGAATGTGCTTCAAATGTAGATGGCTGCACATCATAGTAGTTATACGGCAATCCAGTAACCCTTCAAGCATCTCAATAGCCTTTCAGCAACAGCCATTTACGGTAAATTTAGCAGTTGAGACCGGCAATCCAACAACAATTTTTAGTGCGTGTGGGAGCTGCCCCAATGCCAACCCCACAGTTAAGGGACTTGCTTGAAAATGTGCCGTGGTGCTTGTCAATGGGTTGCTGGAATTCCAAATTGACCTTAACCGATGGAACAAGGCTAGCAGTCGTGGTTCAGTTTTGGTGTTAGCTTAATGTTAAATATGAGCGATCGTGTGCTCAAGCTCGCCTGAAGTTCAAGGGCGACACCAACCTTGGCTAAGGGCCTTAAATGGAATGTCAACGGCATTAGGCTTACTTGGGAAAATTTGGATTAATTAGTTTCGGGCTCTTTCATACGTTGACTGCTAAACTAAGTAGCTACGGGGTTGCAGTGCTGAACTAGCAACAGGGTTGGTCTGGTTTGAATTTAAGTTCGGGGATTGGAGAATTTGGGAAAAATTCTAATTATAGGGCCGAAATTACCGTTTTGGTTGCAGGGAGTTGGAGAGTTGGTGGCGGAATGGAATTTTAGGTTAATACCTAATTGTTGGGAGCACCCGACCGAAGACCAAGCGAGCTCGAGCCGTTACAATTGATGTCAAGCATTATGGACAGACAAATCATAGCTATGTATTGTTACAACAATTGATCAAATAGGATTATTTCAACTAACAATGAGTATTCAACGGGTTTCAAAGGGTTTAACGAGCGTTATCCACTCCTGGTTATCTGCCCGAAGCCCTAAGGCCCTATGTCTACAACAGCCAATTTGCAATAATTGTCAATTTTGGAGTGACAATGGCACATTCCAACTTGACGTCATGTAGACTTCGGGCTTGGCACATTTCACAAATGACGTCATCAGTGTAACCTTGCTGGGATGGTAGAATTCCAACGTTGAAATCCGGAATTAAACTCGCAACATTCCAAGAAATCCGGTAAATGGAATTCTTCTAGTTTTGCTTCCATAGTTCGAAACTGTGGTATAACCCAAAAGGGCAACTTAGCAGTACAGAAATGTAACTGGGAGTCAATGAGCCCTCATTTTTCACCCTCCAATTCGAGGTTTTGCTGCCTTATTTCGTTGGTAGCTCCTAAATGTGGTTACCCCAAAGGGCAACTTAGCAGTCTAGAAATTTGACCGGCAGTTTATTAACACCATCCTTCCAAGAAGTTCGGTACTTGGCATTCCTCTGGTTTTGTTTCCTTGTTTCGTTGGTAGCTCTAAAGTGTGATAACCCCAAAGCGCAACTTAGCAGTCTAGAAATTTGACTGACAGTTTATTAACACCATCCGTCCAAGAAGTTCGGTACATGGCATTCCTCTGGTTTTGTTTCCTTGTTTCGTTGGTAGTGCCAAAGTGTGGTAACCTCAAAGGGTAACTCAGCAGTATAGGATTTGACAGGCAGCCTTTGAACATGTTTCATCCAAGAAATCCGGTAAATGGCATTCCTATGGTTTCGTTTCCTTGTTTCGTGGGTAGCTCCGAAGTGTGATACCCCGGAAGAGCCACTTAGCAGTCCAGAAATTTGGATGGCAGTTTACGAACACGCTCAGTCCAAGAAGTCTGATAAATGGCATTCCTCGAGCGATTTTCTTACTAATAGGTTTCCCCCTCTGAATTAATGCAACAATTATACCTACTCTCCTCCATAACCATTCATTACCCGCAAAAGGTGTATCGACCATTCCGATCTGGCCGCCATTTTGATCATTAATCTCATCAGCCATTGCTCTTTTACACCATTTATAACCAATGAGTCGAACCAGCCTAATTGCCGTGCAACCCCCGCTTAGCTTTATTCGGGATCTGTCGGGCGTAATCAATAATTATAATAAATTGAAATGGGGAGGCGATCAAAGCAAATGTCAGCTCCTCGAACGTTTAATCGCTGCCAAATCAGTGTTTGACAGACGCAGCGTTGCTGTGGAAATTTATTCCGCTTGGGATGAACGCCGTTCATGTCGGTATGGTCGAGTTGCAACTCGGTCATGTTCGAAACTTAAAACAATAAAGTCAACTTAGCAGTCTAGAAATTTGACTGGCAGTCTGTGAATACCCTTCGTCTGAGAAGTCCTGTAAGTGACATTCCTCTGGATTTGCTGGTAGCTTCAAAGTTTGGTAGCCCCCAAAGGGCAACTTAGTAGTCTAGAAATTTGACTGGCAGTTATGAATTGAACATCTTCCGTCCAAGAAGTCTGGTAAATGACATTCCTGTGGTTATGTTTCCTAGTTTTGTTGGTAGCTCCGAAATGTGGTAGAACCACAGGGCAACTTAGCAGTTTAGAAATTTGGCCGGAAGTTTATGAACACCGTCCATTCCAGAAGTCCGATAAATGACATTCTTCTGATTTTCTTTCCTAATTTCGTTGATAGCTCCGAAATGTGATAGACCCAAAAGGCAACAGAGCAGTCTAGAAATTTGACTGGCAGTCTATGAACACCGTCCATTCCAGAAGTCCGGTAAATCACATTCCCCAGGTTGTGTTTCTTTGTTTCGTTTGCAGCTCCGAAGCAGCAACGCTTCCCTTCCATGTGTCTGATGTTAACGGTAATGACCTAGCTGTCTACGCACCATTAAACCTCAATTCCCCCCAGTCTTGGCAAGGAAAGGGTTGTTATCTAAACTTTAGTGTACACTACGTATTGTGAAGTGCAGTAACTTCTCACACATGGGGAGGAAGAACTGTAGCGATTGCTGCATTGCCACCAGCAATTTAAGGGTTTATTTAAGCTTTTTGCGTAAATAAAACATAAAAAAAAACAGTAATGAGTGGTGCAGAATTAAATGAACTAAAGTTTAAAAAAAATAATAATTAAAATGCGGTGCATGTAGCATTTTATACAAAAATAAATTTGAGCTTTCAAATTTTAGTACTATTTCGTATCACTAGATGCCGTTGTTAGCAAAGCGTGTGAAACGCGTATACTTGTATACTTGTACGCGTATACTTTTTATTTCTTCCCTAAAAATAACAAATACTTGATAAAAAAAAAAAACGCTGAAAAAATGCACGAGTTATTTAAACAGCAGTTAGTTTAACGCACTTTGCTAACAGCGCCACCTAGTACCAACACGTGGCGCTAATCGGTAAATCTAAAATTCTTTCTTTTTACTGTATAAAGTGCTGTTCGTAACGGATTATAATTAATTTTTTTGTATTGACGAGATTTAAAAAGGTCCATCTCCCGTAATAATTTGCTGGAGGGGGGGATTGGACATCAAAAGCAGAAACTCGGCGTCAACATCTAGAGTATAACTATGGCAACAACGGTAGACAGGACTGTCTGAAAATTAAATTGGGTTGTATTGTTTTCCACTAAAAAATAAACAGATACGAAATTGAGTATCGGCAGCAGCATAAGCATAACAGGGTTAGATTAGATTTATTCGGTAGTAGTAACCGAAACGAATTTTCTGCCCCATTCAACAAGAAAATTTTTAACAACACACGGTTCAAGTTACACAATTAAAAATTTACACCCACTTCAACCTACACACAAATAAACAACCACTGATACGACCAAATAGTACTCAACTAACTAAGAAACCGTCATGACTGGTTGTAAAACTCAACAATTACATGCAGTCTACAGAAATTCCTTCGGCCTGAATGGGGCCAAAATATTTTCCACCACCACATCGTACACTGACCCGCAGACAACATCCCTAAAAAAAGGGTTTAAATGGTTTAACAAGCGTTAACCACTCCTGGTCATCTGCCCGAAGCCCTAAGGCCCTATGTCTGCAACAGCCAGATTCCCAGGCGGTCACCCACCCAAGTATCAATCCAGCCCAATGCTGCTTAACTTCGGGGATCTGACGACAACATCCCGAGCATACGTGCAACAATGGCAAAAAAAGGACTGCGAGAAAATGGAATGGTGTAAACCAATTTTTTTTTTTCCAAAATAAAGGGTTTAAAGGGTTTTCCAAAATAAAACCTTACACTACAATGAAAGAGGGTGTATAATGAAAGAGGGCGAGCGACCGACAATGTCAAACAAACAGATGTGGCCTATAACAATCGACGTATTACATTAATAAAGCTAGCTCTTAACAGCTGACTTGGAAGAGTTTCAAAGTTGGTTGAGTAACAATCACTGCATGCACAACCGTTGTTGGGTTCGTTGGGCTTGGTATCAGAACAGAGAAACGTCCTCCATTGAAAATAAACATTTACTTCCATAACACAAATCAGCAGGGGTTCAAAGAGGGAGTAGAGATGGGGATATTCAGACCACACAATAGGGGAAACCTGGGCCCACTACAGTGTTACGCTCAGGTATGTGGGAACCAGCTAGCCGGCGTATGTTACGCCGGGGGTACAGCTAGTTTAAATTAATATTCATATAGCTTACCTCTTTCTGTACAAATACACAAACAGAACTCCCAACTTCGGTTGGGAGACGGGAGAAGAGGATTACCGGAGGAGTAAGGAGAGATATTGCAAGGGGAAGGGGGGGGTTACGGAGCGAAGAGACTTGCTTCAAATGCAGGTTCGTTTGGGTTTTTCACTAGTTATCGTCATAAACATGTGTGACTCAGCAAATTTTTCCCATTAAGTCCGTCAATTCATATAAGATCTCGACGGAACGTACAGATTCGCACAGATTCCGAAAAATCCACAGCTTTTTGACTGAATTTGAACCACACGACGCTCACACACAACCAGGAATAAACTCTCAGCCTTAAAAGACTTTTCTTCACCAGTGTTGCTGTATATTACATGCGACGCCGCATTTTCGCGCCAGCGCCAGCTGCATGCATTGCAAGCTGTGACGTTGATCTATGGCCACGAGATTTAAAACTAAGGCCCATCGCCTTTTTTTCTTTTTTTTTTCTTCTTAACTCGCGTGTTTATTAAGACCAAAACCCGAAACCTCAGATCGTCGTCGCTTGGCACCCGAAAAAAAGGAACCTCATTATAACAAAATCCACTGAAAGCTAACGAGTTAGCAGGTTGCTGTACGGGATCAAACTATAGTGTTAAGGACCTGTCTGAATCTATTATGCTTTCAGATTTTTCTTGCACTTTTATTATTTTAAACTTTAATTATTTGAGAAGATGGGGGAAAGGGGAGATGGGTGGAAGGAGGGGGGGGGGTGGAGTTGTCTGACTTGGTAGGTTATGACAGGAAATTTACTTCTTTCAGGGCCAGTTCCAAGTTTAAAGTAATTAGCTCATCCCATTTATCTCGTTAGCCTCTATAAATTGTATCGCCTGCACCCCCCCCCCCCCCCCCTCCCCCCCCCCCCCCATTCCTCACTCTGCCTTCGCCACTCTGATCATGGTGATGATTAAGGACACAACATAATAGTGCCAGCAAGAAATATACGGCCATAGCATCCCATGTAGGTAAAGAGTGGACGTGGTGTGGAGTTAAATGGTCTCATTTGATTCTCTCAGTGACCATGAAAGGTAACCAAAATTGAAAGAATTTATTTCCTGCTCTTTAGTGTGAATAGTTGAGTTAATCGTCTCATTTGATGCTCTCAGAGACCATGAAAAATAACCGTAATTGAACGCATTCATTTCCTGTTCTTTAGTTTGTGGATAGTGGAGTGAAAAGTCTCATTTAATGCTCTCGAGACCATGAAAGGTAATCATACTTGAAAGAATTTTTTTCCTGTTCTTTAGTGTGAATAGTAGAGTGAAAAGTTTCATTTCATGCTCTAATTAGAGACAATGAAAGACAACCACAATAGGAAGAATTTATTACCTGCTCTCAGAGACCAAGAAAGGTAACCATAATTGAAAGAATTTAATTCCTGTTCTTTAGTTTGAATAGTAGAGTAAAAAGTCTCAATTGATGCCCTCAGGGGCCATGAAAGGTAACATAATTAAAAGAATTTTTTTTTCCTTTTTTTTAATGTGAGTAGTAGAGTAAAATGTCTCATTTGGTGCTCTCAGAGACCATGAAAGGTAACCATAACTGAAAAAATATTTTTCCTGCTCTTTAGCGTGAGTAGTAGAGTGAAAAGTCTCATTTAATGCTCTCAGAGACCATGAAAGGTAACCATAATTGAAACAATTTATTTCCTGCTCTCAGAGATTATGAAAGGTAACCATAATTGAAAGAATTTTTTCCATCTCTTTAGTGTGAGTAGTGGAGTTAAAAGTCTTATTTCATGCGATCAGAGACCATGAAAGATGACCATCATTGAAAGAACTTTTCTCCTGCTCTTTAGTGTGAATAGTGGCGTGAAAATTCTCATTTGATGCTTTCAGAGGCCATGAAAGGTAACAAATAATTAAAAGAATTTTTAGAGAGGCTGTAGCGTGCTCCTGCAACAACTATGACACCTAGCATATACTCTGCACCCTACTAAACATATTCCAGGCCCCGGACACAACTGAAGACTTTGATCCCCCCCCCCCCCTCCCCTACAACATCCAGGTACTAGACATCTTTTCTTCAGAATCGTATGGAAAGGTTCAAAATTATGCTAGTTCATACACACGTATTAGTTTTCTTCAGGTGACAAAAGAATCAGAAAAATTAATCATTTAGAAAAAAAAATAGTTAACAGGAGAATCTTGGTTCCCAATTTTCCACCGAATAACGTTTATCCTTTATTTATCCTTTACTTACTCTTCGTTTACATATTGGTTGGCATATTTTATCTTGATTAATTGATTAATTTACTCTTTATTTACCCTTTATTTGCCCATTGTAATTTATTTACTTTTATTTATATACCATTTATTTACTATTTCATTATTTTGGTTTATATGTTCTACCTTGATTTGTTTCTTTATTTACCTCTTAGTTACCATTTATTTACCCGTTCTTTACTTTAACTATTGTTTATTGACTTTATTTACCCCATATTTGCTCTTTCATTGACGCTTTGGTGCGTAAATCTCCTACAGGTTTTAAGTTATAAGCGTTTACAAACGTTTACAAAGCTATTAATTACATAACTATAAACTGTATATTTTCTATGGCTGTGATGTGAGATAGTGTCGGAAAACCACGTACAGCTCTCACGACGTACATTGTCTTATTACGGCACTACAGAATATGTGAGAAAACGACTCGATGGGCTTCTCTGTACAACATCCCGGCAAGCGGTAGCAGCTAGCCAGCGAAAGAAAATCGGGCAGGGGCCAACCAACTGCCACTCGAGCTCGCTACGCCTCTTCCGCCTATTCTGCATCACTCCAAATCGCACCACGCACGGAACAAAGACAGAGTTTGCGGAGCCCTGAGCTGTGCAATTTACATTCCGTGGATTGGTTTGTTCCATTTCCAAGTATTATACCAGAGCAGAGCGGGGATCCCAGCCAAACAGTCCTCCAGCCATGGAGTCAGCCAAACCACCAATGCCTTGTCAGCGGTTTCTTGAACCATGAAGCTATGTGCAATAATTTATCAGGATTACTTACGAGTCAATTACGATTTCGCTGTGGAGTGATGAATGCTTTCGACGCACGGTGGCAAGCGCGCACGGGGGGGTTGTTTATTAGCATATGCACGCGACAGCGTCTTATCAATGCGCGGCTTTCACGAGACCATTGGAATGCCACCAATCACAGAAGAGTAATGAGAAATGGAAGTCCCCCCCACCGCTCGACTCCCTTGCGTACTTCCAAATGCAAGTCACATCCTTAGCAGTCGCTGACATACAAAGAATTATTAAAAAGAAGACATCATTTGGATATTCTGAGAAAAACGTATCTTTTAGCGTAAGGAGGATATTACGTCGTTTTTCGTGAAGTTGGGACATTTGTCATCATCTTCTCTGCTGAATGGAGTTACAAAGTAATGAGTTTATGAAGCATGGGAAATTGCGTGCAGTTGAGTACGTGTGACTGACGATGGGGAAAAATAATAATTTTTAAAACATAAAATTGTGGGTAAGACGTCAGCACGAATCACTGAAACGATTACACGCTAGACATCATTGTTGTAACAATTATTAACTTGTAACAAGCGAGAGGGTTGGAAAACAGATGTTGTTTTCAGTTGGTGATGACAGTGCTCTTTGCGCCAAATGCTTTAAAGGGTAGGTTTTCCACTATTCAAACTAAAGAACAGGAATTAAATTCTTTCAATTATGGTTGTTTTTATACCACACGCCATGGCTGTTTGCTGTGACGTGCGTATCACGTGACTGGCTAGTCCAATCGAACGGCCAAACAGCCGTTGTTCTCGTTCGTCATTGGCTAACTCACGGTGACGTCACGGCAAACAGCCTTTGCGCATGGTTTAATCGCCTCTAAGAGCATGAAATGAAACTTTTCACTCTATACTATTCACACTAAAGAGCAGGATATTTTTTTTCAGTGTGGAGAATAAGTTTAAATTGTGAGTAAAAATTCGTCTGATGCAGTAGTCCTCTTTTTCCTTACTTACATTAAGCAATTTTACATCATGGACTTGAAGGTGCCCTCCAGTGTCTTGTGGCCGAAAATATGAATTATCGGCTATAATACCACGAGTGCTTCTATGAAATCGATAATTTGTGTGTTTTAGCACGAAACTCCTTTCCAGATTTAATTTCCCGAGACCGAAGGTCGAGGACAATTTCTTGGAAAGGAGTTGAGTACTAAAATGCACAAATTATAAATTTCATAAAAGCATGAGTAGAATTCAGTTAGAGAATTTTTGTTAGTTTTTCCGCAAAACGATTCTCCGATGTGATTTCGTTTTAGGGTTTTACTTTTGATTTGCAGGGGAATTATCGGTGTAACTCGTTTCGCTTTCGATTTGCCGGGGTCTTTTCAGTGTAAGTCGACCATGGTCCTCGTTTTGCGGAAACAAAACAAAAATTCTCGATTTAATCATACATGGCGATAGCCGTGTATATATATGATTAAGGTCCTCTTTCCAGCAAAACTAAAACTATTAATTTCTCCGTTCCTATTCAATATATTTCCACCAAACTTAGCCAGATAATAGATAGGTATAAAAGGTAAATTTATTCCAACTTTTATACATTTCCGTGCAAGAGTAAACGTACGGAGCCACACGTAAATTTTAAAACTGTTTACTTCTTGTTGTGGTTGTTCTTGTTCTTGTTCTTGTGTGACACAGTTTCAGAAAAAACTACTGCACCTACCTAAAATCTGAAAAAGGATCTAGGTCAGAAATTTTACTGGGCTTCATTCTCACAGAGACCACTTTCTCAATTGGTCGAGCCGTTCCGAAGTTACGGGATCCTGAACGATCATTTTGATTGTTTTACATGTTTTAACCATTGTAAAGGGAACAATGCCACTCAGCAAACTCCAGATGCAGACGCAGGCTTTCAGAGCTGAGTTGATTTGTTTCAAAGTAGTCAGCAACAATCAACTGCATGCATAAAGCTTTATTCAGCGATGCCATATCTGTAAAAAAGGTACACGGATTACAAACAAAAACGTCAAGTGTGCCGTCAAAAAGGGGATTATACGATTGAATTTTCACTTGTTAAAACATATACGGATAAAAATTGATGATTTTTATTTGAAATAATCAAATGTACAATTGAGAAAATTGCATCTGTTTAGGTGCTGTTGTGCTTAACCAATCATATATTTAAAACGTAAAGCACAACAGCACCTCAACAGATGCAATTTTTTCAATTGTACAGAGAGGAGTACAATGATCAAGTACAACAATGAAAATTTGTTTTATTGTTATGTTCCATTGCATTGAATTGAACACAATACCATAATTCTTAATTGTTGTATTTGATCATTATTTCAATTAAATTATTATTTCAATTAAAAATCATCAATTTTTGTAACGTGAATATTTCAACAAGTGAAAATTCAATCATATAACCCCCTTTTTTACGGCACACTTGACGTTTTTGTTTGCAATATTTGTATTTATATTGGACGGTTATTTCAATCCAACTCGTACCAAAAAAATCCCTAGGATGTGAAGATGGCAGTTCAAAGATTTTATCACAGACTGATACGGCATGATCTAAACTGTTATTGTAACAAACCATTTGTTTGAATAAATACAGACTAGCGCAGCCAAGGCTCACTACGCCTCGTTTTCATTCAAAGATTTTATCAGTCAGACCAAGAATTTATAGGGTTTGGCAGGAAAATTTGTCACTCTAAAAAGTCCCTATTGAAACACGTTAGATTCGTCCCCATTAGTTCAGTCAGAGTTTTCAGAGGGCGCCACGTGTTCTATCTAGTAATTTTTGCTCATTTTTCAACCCAAATCTAAAGTAAACTAAATTACAACTAAGCTAGGCTAAATAATAATTAAATATAAGCTAGTTTCGTTTAGTTTAGTTTAATTTTAGGCTAAAAACTGAGTAGAAACTCCCACATAAAACATGTGGCGCCCTCTATAAACTAAGACTGAAGTAATGTGAATGTATCTACGACGTTGCAGTATGGGGTCTCAGTCACAAATTCTCCTCCCAACTCTATAAATTCTTGGTCAGACTGACACTGGATGCTGCACACAGAAATCAAATGTAATTTTACCAATTCATTTATTTAAATAAATAGAGAGTAGGGACCGCCACGGATCGTCTTGTGATTACCGTGTCGCCTTTTCATTCGAAGATGTTATCTCTGATACTAGATGCTGGACGGAAATATAATGACGTTTTAATGACCAATTTATTGGACTGTAGCTCGTTAAGCAATGACTCATTAGGGTTCGTTGTGCTAATATTACGCCAAAACTATTTGATACCAAAATTGAATTTTATAAAAATGTGTATGCTGGCCAAGTACAATTACGACAGTCATTTTTTTTTATATATATATTGAAAATTATGTATGTTTCGGGGCAGAAATTAAGAAAAATTAATCGGCGGTTGTTAGAAACTAACTGTTAAAAACTAATTCTTAGAAATAGTTTTTGGTGTTCATTAATTTTAATCGATTGTTGTTGTTGCTTTTAGGGAGGACGAATCCAAACTGGATTAACATGCCGGAAAGAGCAACATGAATAGGTCAGCATCCGTATTTATTTCACCCAAATCGCGTGTTGTTGTTATTTGCATGGTGTGGATTTCATCGTGAATAATGACTTGTACAAAAAAAAAAAAGAATGCTAGTTTTTGTATCAACAATTCTGGTTCATGAGATACATGCAATCGCATTATCATCAACGAAAAATTATTTCATAGTTGAGAATAAAAATGAAACGACGCGGGTAAAAAAATTCAATACATAATGAAACAGGAGGGAGAGGAAGGCGGAAGGGAGGATGGCAAGAGGAAGGAGGGGAGGGAATGAAAAAGTAAGGCAGGGCACGAGAAGGAGGAACAGGGAGGGATGGAGAGGGAGAATCAACAACGTAGATGCAGCTGTCCTCCCACCACCTCGAGGAAACTGCCGTTCCCTCCCCCGATTTAATCTCACACTCCGCTCCTGTATGGCGACGTGCATTCCTATGTCAAAGTGTAATGGTGGTGGCCCTAGTTTAAATAAATGCACACAGCTTTGCTCATGCCAATGCCACAGCCAGTCACAGCTTTGCTCATGATCGCTAAGACGTGTTTTCATTTGCTATATACTTAAACTCATAAAGCATTAGTAAAATCGGATCAGAGACGGAACGGTCTGTCTATCCCATTCTAAATTATCATAGTTTATCAATAATTTCCTTGCAATCGGAGTTTCTGAATCTAAATCCTAGGGGGGGGGGGGGGAAGGAAAATATTTATGCCAATAAATCGTCGAATCAAAAATGTAACATACTTGCTTCAGAAATATCAAATGTGTCAACACAAAGCAAAGACTCAATAAAGATATGCCATAGATTAAAACGTTAACTAAATGAAGCATCTTGCATCTTTTAATTCTACGTACGGTAGTTTCGGCTACTAATACCTCTGATAATGATTTTCATTCGTGTTACTTCGAAGCTGAAGAATTATCAGATTCATTATAGTAGCCGCTACTGCCAAGGGCTTCGCGTAGGATTTGAACAACGCGCTTTGCTATAGAACAGTGACAATAACGTTGTATTATTGTATATAACTCTGGAGCCAGTAACTGGGTTAGCTGCAAGGGGCACTGGAGGGGAAAAAGAAGGGCGTCTTACTGAAGCCAGTGCTGTTGAGAGGTTTTCTTAGGCCTTAAACGCGCGATTTTTGTCGATTTGTTGCTAGTTGCTTAAATTTTTAGCAAGTGGAATCTTTTCTTTTCCGATTACAACCTTGTAGCATAATGGATTAGAGAAAACAACGTTTTTTTAAGACTAAGAAATCCGCTCTCAAAGCACTGGCTTGATTAGAAGTGCCATTGTTTTGACAACCATTTTAATGTAGTGCCCCTTGTAGCTATCTCTCTAGATAGATCGTAGACAATACCGCGTTATTGTAGCTGCTCTGTATCACAGCCACCAACAGTAAAGACCGTATCATCTTTGCCTCCCACAATGCTCCGCAAAACGGCGAAGCAAATAACGACGCGGCAAGTTTGCCAAGTGGCGTCATCTGTTGACAGAATTTGGAACCCTGGTCGGTTAGTTTGAAATTTCGCCGCTTGGTGTAGAGATGGCAGCACCTAGCAAACTTGCGCTTCTTTCTATGTCAATAGTTGATTTTACTTGCCTAATTAGTCTTGATCTGATCCGGCCTTTACTGTAGGTGGCTGTGTCTGTATATAGTTACTTTTTTAATCCAAGGATTAGCCTTAAAAAGCTGGTTTATTCTTTTTAGCTGTTACTGAGCATTCACTTTGTATTTAGTACTTGTGCTTTAATAATGCTAGCAACATTTCGTCTATCGAATGTAGACGGCTATGAATATGTGGGTGTGGTCTTCACAGTGGGTTCGGGGAGGCTTTTGTTAAGCACAGCTGAAATCGCAAAATTCAGGGTCCGAAATTTGCCTGAGTAGAGTGACAGACAGGAAGGGACTGCAACAAAACACATAAAAATGTAGGTTTTTAACTGTCCATTCGGCTTCGCTTGCCTTGCGCCCATATACCTATAGCATTCATCAAAACAAGAAAAACAATTTAAAAGAATTCTAAGCAAAGTCATTTTTCACAGTACTAGTATGCCGACAAGCAGGAGATGGTCGCGTGAGTCCTTGTTGTTTTTATATTTTGTAAGTTCCGGTGTTGGGGGGGGGGGGGGTTCTTTTCCGAAAGTAAGATTGATGGTGTTGGTGTATGAAGGCGAAGCACACAGGGGACAATGGCGACCTACGTATATAACGGCTTTAGTTGTTCTTAGTTCTGTAAAACTGTGGTTTTTCCCCAACTGTATGTTGGGTCTGACCTTTACAACTATTACCTCACTGCAATAATTAAAAAAATAAAAGGCAAAAAAAAAACTTACAAACTTTGCAGTTGTACTGCAAATTATTCAACCGACTTTGCCTTTGCTGGCTGCATGGCTAAGGCTTACGGTTTTACCGATTATTAAAAGCCACAAAACCAAAGGCGGCAATTGTCATTCAAGCCCAGCCTAAGGCATGAAACCAGCAAAGGCACGCGACCGAATATTAAAAGCTGTAAAGGCAAAGGCGGAAAATTTGACACTTACCAGCTTAAGCCATGTAACCTGCAGAGGCACGGGCGACCGAATATTAAAAGCCGTAAAGACAAGGGCGGAAGATTTGACACTTACCCGGCCTAAACCTTGAACCCAGCAAAGGCAAAGACGGGTGAATATTAAAAGTCCCACAGCCTAGGGTGGCAAATTTTACTGTTACCCATCCTAAGCCAAGAAGCCAGCAACGACACGAGCAGTTGAATGTTAAAAGTCGCAAAGCCAGTGGCGACAAATTTGATGGTTACACAGTGTAAGTAATGAAACCAGCAAAGGTTGGGCGGTTGAATATTAAAAGCTGTGAAGGCAAGGGCAGCACGTTTAACGGTTACTCAGCCTAAGTCATGAAGCCAGCAAAGACACGAGCAGTTGAATGTTAAAAGTCGCAAAGCAAATGGCGACAAATTTGATGGTTACACAGTGTAAGTATTGAAACCAGCAAAGGTTGGGCGGTTGAATATTAAAAGCTGTAAATGCAAGGGCAGCACATTCAACGGTTACTCAGCCTAAGCCATGAAGCCAGCAA
>JAHWFP010265615.1:0-20716 GCA_023313725.1 Lithobius niger | reverse complement strand
AAACTACTACAGCCGAAGTAAAATGTGAAGTCTCTTACAACATTTAGGTTAAATTAGCCGTAATAAAGTAATTAACAAACCACCCTTATGGCAAACACCGTACAAAATTATGATCTTTTCGTTGTTCTATCGGATATAAAAAAAATTGTTTCAAAGTTGTTCAAAAATTTATTAAGTGCTTAACCGAAATTAATTAAATTAACAAACACGCGACATTGTACATAGCTAAGACTCTTCACTAACATTTCTGTCTATTTGCACATGCAGGTTGCGATCTTTGCCGTCTTCAGTAAAGCTCTGTAAACCCACGGATTATTCGGGCTTAGCCGTTTTTATAGTAGCGGCTGTAAAGGAGCCCGAACTGCAAGCAGTTGGATCCAGTCACCGGGCCATTCGGGTCAAGTTTTAGGCCGGGTAACCGGGTCTGAGCACCCGACCCGGAATTTCGGGTCAGACCTGGTGACCCGAACTGACCAGTGATCTGAAAATTCGGGTGAGACCCATTGACCCGGAATTTCGGATTAGACCTGGCGACTTAGGCTGACCTGATAAGCTGAACTGATTCGGAGACCCACTGGACCCCAAGTAAGCCACAGACTACAATAAGCTGAATTTTTTTCCTGTGTTAGTACCGACAGTGATTACCACTGTTCCTATGGAAAATATTTTTCGGTTCTTTGATATATTCACGCAATAATAATAATAATAAGGTTAATAGTCAACAAAGCAGCAATTTTCTAAGTAGAGCAAGCTTAATAAAATTTACTGCTATAGTCTCCGCGGTGCATCTTGAGTCCTGCATGTATTTATGAGCGGCTACGTCTTCCTGGAAGGGGCGGCTTTAGTCGACGGCCGCCATTGTTTTTGTAACCATCTTGGATATCAACAAGGCACTCTGCTACCAAAAATATACAATTGATTATCTGTGTCGTTCTGGCGCGAACTCAAGATAGGTCGCGGACACTTTAAATTCGTTTCTTTAAACTTAAAGATAATAATAATATTGTTTTATTATACTTCTAAGCGTTGTAATGAAGAACATAAAGTATACGCTACGAAGTTTATTTGTGACAGTTGGTGAAAACCGGCTTAGCAATCCAGCATAGTACTAAGGATTGACATTTACACCACAACTTATTCTTTCTATCTGGCGAGAGAACATCGGTTCAAATCCCATTTACGACCAGCAAATTTAGCATTTTACTATTGTAATATTATCAGTTCGTTACAGTGGCTCATTGATCATTCATCGGAGGTGGGGAGGGGGACGGATACAAGACTCGTATTTGATTGATTGAAGTGAAGCATTTGTTGCAGTTAAAAAATTCGCCTAATGGGCGTTTCAAAGGCATGAGAATTGCTATCGGGTCTTGCGGGTCACCGGGTCACGGGTTGACCTATTTTACGGTCACCAGGTCAAAAAAAAGGGACCCGGTCCAACTCCGTCTATAAGGCTAGTGCAACATAAAAAAAAAACTAGCTTGCAGAGTGTTTTTGACTTTTCTCATAAGATTTGGATACACTTCTCTAGTAAAAAAAAATTCCCGAAAGAACCTGCACTTCCTGTCATATACTGGGTTCGGGCCAGCAGAGAATGGCTGGATGTTATCATCGAGTGCTTAAACATGGTTTCCGTTACGGCAAGTACCTGTCTTAGACGCCTGCAAGGTGCACTCTTGGCCTTTGTTTACTGCTATAATACTTTCCATACCGTGAATGACACTTCAGAACGAAATCTCTCCTACTCAACAATACGAATTGCTGAACCGAAAAGTAGGAGCTGTTTATTTACGTGGATCTGTAACAATAAGAATGATTGTTGGCGGATGTAAAGAGTCCGCGTATGAAATGGGAGCTGGACGAGCCCGTTTTATCCGAGACCGCTTGTGCAGCATTGCATGGGATTGGGGAAAACTATGCACCTTGCACCACACGAAAAACAACTTATACCACCTTGTTCGCCGTACGAGGGAAGCGACCGAGGCGGAATATTCTGAATTTGAATTTTGTGTGCCTGTTTGTCAATTTGCCTGTTTGCCGGTGCATGTGTGTGTGTAAGTGGCAGAAAACGCTACCAAACAACTTCCGATATTAGTTTAACAAATCACCGCTATAGGGCACATCATGATATACTTATGTATCCGCGCCTTAAATATAGATTAATTTTTTCGCATATACTTGTCCTATAGGTTAGCCTAACTCATAGATTGATAGACCTAGGGCCATATTCATAATGACGGCTCAATTCAAAGTCTGAGCTGGTACTTTGCTAAGTCAGGGCGAAGCCTGAGCCTAGCTCAGACTCACTTTGGTATACATAATTAAATCCAGGCTCAGACTTAGCAAAGTAAAGCTTTGGCGTGAGTTTGATCCTAGCTCACACTTAGCAAAGCAGAGCTTGCTGGAATGCACGGAAACACAAATACACAAACAGGATTTCTTGAGTCGACTCAAGTTTTTGAGCTTGAGCCACGACTTGGCTTTGCCATTATGTATACGAAGTAAGCGAGGCTCAAACTTTGCAAAGTCGGCCTCTCAGCGAAGCCTGAGTCCGTGCTCAGCTCATGCTATGTTGTCATTGTGAATACCATATTGCTAAGCTGAGCTCGAGTTCATGCTTAGCTCACGCTGAGCCGTCATTATGAATTTGGCCCTAAATCATACGAATTATACACCAAGGGCAATAAACATCATAATGGCTACGGAAGACGCTGTCTTGATAGCTGCAAGGTGCACTATGGCGGTAAAAAACAATGGCACCTATAGTCAAGCTAATGTTGCGAGAGCGCGTTTCTTTGGCCTAAAGAGCGTTGTTCTCTCCAATCCCTTACGCTGCGAAACGTATATTAAAGGCGTCTTTTCACCTTTTCAACTCCTAGTGCATCTAGATTCTTCGAGCAATATCAATTAAATAACGATAAATAAAAAATGGACCAACACTATTCGCAGCAGTGTCGCGATTTCCATAACTAAAACGAGATCACGTGACCAACATTAGCCTATTGGATGACGGATAATCTGGAAGGTGGATGATGTGTTTAGAATATGGGCAACGCTATCGCAATGGTTAACAGGCGTCTTTAAGGTTGTCAAGCGGAAATGAAAAACATTCCAACTGCTGAAAAATGCAGCAACTGAAAACAAATCAAACAAAATCGCGCATTTTTGGCCTAAAAAATCCGCTTTCACCACATTGGCTTCAGTAAAAGACGACCTGCTTTTTTTCCCCTCCATGTTTATTCGGTGTGCCTTGCAGCTAGCCTATGTGACGTCATGGGATAAATTGTTGCCATCACTGATCTTGATGCGTCATCACTGCAGCAACGGAGACCGGATGTTGCATCCTTTAATTGTAAAACTCGTCTGATTCAAAAGTTCAAATCATTCGAAAAGTTACGATTCTGATCTCGCCATCTCATTTAAAATGGGGGAAAAAGCTAGGAATAATTTGCACACACCTTAAAATTCTTAGTTCGTTTATAGCCACAGGCGCGGAAGGACGTTAACCTGGCAGTGGCACAGATTCGTTCGTCATTACTTTCATCACCTTAATGAAAATGCTCTTATACGTCTGTCTGGGTAAAAGTCTGGAAATGAGAAGCGGAGACAAGACAAAGGACGGAACGGAAAAAAAAAACGAAAGAGAAACGGAAAAGAAAGAATGGTTTGGTTGGTCGCCCGACCGATATTTGGGACGGCGTCCAACCGTCAATGAAGTTACTGATTGGACGGCACAACCGACGACAGCCGACCGAGACGAACTCGGACTTCTTCGGTTTCTCATCGACTGTTTCCGGCTCGAGTCGGTAATAATCGGGAACTTGTTCGGCCGTCGATTTGGTCAGCAGCCTCCCTCGGTTACTCTCACAGTGCACTGACCCACTCTTTCTAGTTAGCACCCCACAGATTCGGGAGATGGTCTTTTTGAATACTTTTAATAATAAAGGTGTTATCGTTTATCGTCTTGGCGGGCAACACATTAGCGTGTGCCTTGATACCACGTTTTGACAGTTGAACTGCCCAACAGCTCACTAATGCAAAAAAACAAGTTCCGGCTTCGTGCAAAATAAATACGTGATGCACAACAGTTTTGCACACAGAAAGGTCTCACAAAGTAAAAGTTAGAATAACGACAAATCATGATTTCAGTGAGATGTTTCAGTGACCACGTGACACAAAACTGACGTCATATCGTGGTGAAGTTATATTATAAAAGATAAATTAGGTGGAATTTATTTCCTCGACTTTCTCATCAATGTCCGACTTTCTTCAACATGGTACACCAGAAACTTAAAGCCACAGTACGTATATAAATTTAATTTTGTTTTGAAGTTGTAAAATAAGATAAAGATCCTTCATGAATTGGAACCTGTCTAAGTTTCTTGGCATCAATAAAAAAGCAATATGAACTAAATACTAGACCTATTGAAATATTTGGATGTTGATGTGGGTTATGGTTACAAATCGTGAATACGTAATTACTTCGGGAAGTGCGTAGCGATTTGTAAAGCCGTTACGCCGTCATTGGACATTCGCTATAACTTAGCTATCCAGGTAAGTTGTATGTATCATTGACCGCGTGCTAGGTCCACAATGGTTGTAGTTGCTGCTACTACTACTGTGTACTATGTAGCTATCTGATTCAGATTATTTGGTCGCCCACTAACATTTCTGCAAGGCGCGTAAAAAATTCGTTATCCCCCCAAAAATTAAATTTGTACCTTTTTTCTAACCAAGTTAACCGTTTTTTTTTATTTGTTTTATTTCGGACCGGTCCTGATGTTTTAATACAAAAATCGTTGTGGTTGCGTGTTCCTTTGTCCGCCATATTGAAAATACGAAGCGTAGACGGAATTAACGACTTTCCAGTCCGTCTTGTTTTCCACTAAAGTTACATAAAAAAAAAAACTGTCAACGAGGTCTACACCTGATCGACTAACCTAATCGTTCCAGCCTATTGCACTGTGACTGAGGTTGGCGCAAATAGCCTGGCAATCGCCGCGCCATTAAACCTCAACCTCCCCCAGCCCCATTTCGCCCCAACCACGGAGTAACCCGCGTCACAGACTTAATTTTACTCCCCCTCTCCTCATCCACGTGAGTTACTCAGGAGTCTCATTTACCATTTGGTCGTAAGCGAATAATTACGGTGGCCGCGCACCAAAATCGACAAAACGCCGCACGATAGGACATTTTGTCGAAACCAGTCTCAGCATGCTGCAGACGTCTCCAAAACCATAGGAATGAGCTGAGCGCCACACATGTACCGGAAGTAACGTTGTCGCGAGACTCTTTAGGCGTCTCACGACAACAAAGCGTTTCGTGTGACGGGGTCTCTCCACCGGATGCGACGTCTCTCGACGTTTCGTCTTGCAACGACGATTTGTCGATTTTGGTTTGCGGGCCACCCTTACTGTTTTCCAGCATAAACATAAGATCCCGTCTTGAGAATCGCTTTAATCAAGGGACATTTTGGTGACGTAATAGTCATTTATACAACTTGTCTGCTCAGATTACGCGACTGCATATCATCCGCTCAAAGTCACAACGCATTATAACACCGGAAGTAGCTATTTGCGTGAAAATAAACTTTAAAACTCTAACGCAAGGTTGCTTCAACTACCCTGTAAAGTTTACCATTATTTACGAAACGATCACGTCACTATTCTAGTAAGCATCAGCATGAAACGACGCCTCTTCTGTGTCGTCTGTGCACAAACATGATCAAAAAAGTTGGCTACAGACTTGGTCAAAAGAAGAAAAAAAGTCTGTAGACTCACACACACGTGCCACGCCGGTATCGAACTTTGAATCTAGGTCATATTTATTCAAATCCAGAGATAGTTACTATCAGCAAAGAAATGGATTTTACTTTGCATACTCTCTCTCGTAGTAGTGACGTAAACAAGAGGAAGTGACGTAACGACGATTTAATTTGCGTGGTTGGAAAGTAGGAGTGCGGGGTTGAGAGAGAGAGAAACCTTTACGCTGCCTGAGTGGGTTAACATGAAAGGTGTATATCGTCGCCTAAACTGAAAAACGACTCAAGTGACATTTTTTCAAATTTACAGGTGCAGCAAAAAACGCTTGTTTAAAGCATACATCCCTCTACAGTTTATCCCCCAAAGCATTAAATTTTGCACGAAAAGAAGCAGTTAAACCATGTTTTTCAGTTACGAAGTTTTGCACTAACAAAAACAGCCATAAGTGCACGGGTAGCTGCGAGCACTGGTCTGTCAGATTCGACAGGCGTCCTGGTCCAAATTTACATCTCTGGCTTCGTACAGACCCAGGTTCGATCCTGGCGATGGGAAGTGTATATGTACGGGTTTTTCTACGGTTGTTTCCCGCCCGTTGCACGAGGGTTTCCTCCGGGTACTCCGGTTTCCTCCCTCATGCGGCAATAAACAATTTTCATAAAGGTGGTACTTCTTCCACTTAACATCTGCCACTTGGGAATTTGAGTGGGTGGACGCATCGTGCATCGTCTATGTATAATTTATGTATATTTAAGTGGAAATGCAAAACCTATAACTGAAAAACATTGTTTATAGTGTCCGCGGCCTATCCTGAGTTCGCTTCAGAACGACACAGATAATCAATTGTATGTTTTGGTTACAAAAACAACGGCGGCAGTCGATTAAAGTCGGCCCTTCCAGGAAGACGTAGCCGCTCATGAAACACCAGCAGGACTCAAGATATGCCACGTACACAATAACTGCTCTTTTTCGCGAAAGATTTAATGCTATTGAGAATAAACTTTAGAGGGATGCATGCTTTAAACAATTAAAAGTAATTCAAAGGCTTTAAATTGAATTTCCTTGAGCTATAAAGAAAATTAAGTAGAGAAGCATCACCATGTGCACTGGAGGAAGAACTTGCAGTTATGAGGTTTTGCGTGTCAAATTATTGGGCCATCATTTACGAGGTTTTAACATGTGACCATTTAGGAGTTTTCTGATTGGTTGACTGAAACGAGATTTTGCAGGTACACGGAGGACACCTAGAGCCACCTTTTGATGCCATAAAACAAACATCGTTAAAAACTGCAGTTACATGGTTATGTAGTTTAGGCGACGAAATAGTATATTCTTTCCAATAATTAGGCTTCTTTACAATTATCAGGGGCCGCCCTACGACAGGGTGTGAATATTCTAAGGATTTAATTGTGGTTGTAATATGAAATAAAATTTCGGTATTCAAATACCCCGAAATGACGTAGGCTACGGATATATTAGATTCGAAAGAGGCAATTGCATTTGGAATAATAATGGCACTCAGAGGTGTACGTTAAGGGTAAAACGGTTTTTACAAAATCCATAAGACGGCTCTATTTAAATTAGTACTGCTATTGGCTTTGGCTTTTGGTTTGTTGGTAAAATTACACCCCTGCCTTTCGAATGAGCCTAATTTTATGCATATGTCTCGACTGAGGTGTTTACAGGTATGGAATCGCGAGTCGCGACCCATGGTAAATCAAGAAGTTACGGCACTTTGATTATTGTTTTTATTTGGAATATCTATACGACCATTCTTCTTACAGATTGCATGGTTCAAGCACCTTTTATTATATGTAGCTTAGGGTCGGTCCACTGAATGCTGAGCTGTATCGCGAGAAAGAGTGGTAGATGTTCGCGAAATACGTCGGTCAGGCAGCGACGCATCTGGTATCACTACCGTGGTTGGTGCTGCGTTCATTGATTCTTACATCTCAACAGTTGTTAATTTTGCTGGACCAGTTGGATAGTCAAACGTAAGCATGACCGGTTCAAACATTTCAAGTGTCTTCCGCTAGAAACGTATCTTGGATTTGGGATAAATTAAGCATACAGTTCGATGTAATACGCACTGACAAAACGAGTTGTACAATACCAACGGTTTTCATTACCCTCATCTTGTGATTTAGTCTGCAGTGTGTTGGTCATCGTCTATGGCAGAGCTCAGCCGTGGTCTGGGGAAGCTGATTTATTCTATCTGTAAAGGGGAACCTGGCAAAACCCCAGACAGTGTAGGCCGACCAGGATAGGGTGAGAAACTACCAGATTCCTTCAGCGGCAAATGGGATCTATTCTGGCCTATTTAGTTGATGATGTTCCCTGACGAATAATGCCCATAAGAAATATGTTTCACTCCAGATTTAATTTAGACCAATCTGTGCTGGCCTAGGTAATCTAAAAGGTCAATTTACAAGTTACTGACAATAAAATGAGTGGGGGGTTCAAACCCAACACTGGTGCACTTTCAATAAAACACTACAATTTTAAAACAGGAGTTGATGTGCAGTTGCCAATAACAGGCTGCCATTTTGAAATGACGCGAGCATCGACTTTTAATATTTACAGGTAAATTATTATAGATCTGAAAATATTTTGCAAAATTAGATGCTGAAGTCATTTTAAAATGGGGTCCCATTACTTAGCACGTGCACATCATCTCACCACGTTTTAAACTTTTAGTGTTTTAATGTAAGTATACCGATGTTGGGTTTGAACCCACACTCATTTTTTACTCGTTTTATTGTCAATAACTTGAAATTGTTCCCTTTTAGGTGACTAAGGCCAACACAGATTAGTCGAAAAGTAAATCTGGTATGATACATATGTCTTGTAGGCGTTGTTCGGCAGGAAACAAAATCAACAAAGTAGCAACTTGCGTGCAAAATAATCCCGCCTTTTACTGAAATGCTTTCACTATCAGAATCGTCTCAAAGGCGATTCAGAAACGTTTCAGACATGTTTCAGAAGCGTTCAAAATTCAGACGGTTAAGGATGAAGAATCCCTGGGCTTTATCCTGCCCGTGAGTGGAATTCTGTCACTTTCATAATCGTTTCAGAAACACTTCATACGTGTTTCAGAAGTGTTCAAGAAGCGGTGAAGGATGAGGAATCACTGGGCTTTATCGCGCCCGTTACTGGAATTCTTTAGGTTTCTGAAACGTCTCAGTACCGTTTCAGACGTATTTCAGAAGTGTTCAAAATTGAGGCGGTTAAGCATGAAGAATCCCTGGGCTTTATCCCGCCCGTGACTGGAATTCTGTCACTTTCATAATCGTTTCAGAAACACTTCATACGTGTTTCAGAAGTCTTCAAAATTGAGGCGGTTCAGCATGAAGAATCCCTGGGCTTTTATCACGCACGTAACTGGACGTAACTGGACTTTTTTTTATTTGCAGAAGTGTTTCAGACATGTTTCAGTAGTGTTAAAAATTGAGGCGGTTTAGCTACACAAGCAGATTCTTTTAGGTGACGTGAGGGTCAAACAAATTTCTTTAAAAAATATAACGTATGGCAAATGTTGGGAAATTCATCGAACCGATTCAGAGGAGTGCTACCTAGCGATCAGCCATAGAAAAGAATCTGAATTGGTCTCACGGCTGGAAAAAAAAAGCTAAAAAAAAGGAAAACGATCAAACTGTCTAAATCACGTGACGAAATAGATGGGGGAGATCAGTTCGTTCACTGTTAACCTTCTCGCACGTTTTTTTTTATTTTTACTTTTTTTTTATATCGTATCGCACAAAAACGAGATAGCTTCCTAAGTTCGTCATTTTTTTCTCTCTCTATATCCTAACCCGAAGATGAGTGTGACGCTGCGTTTGTGAGGTAACGGGAAAAAAATCACGCATCCTTTGTTTTTGGTAGCTGCTACTGACTAACGTATTACTGAATGGGGATCTCCGAGACTGATTTAAGGAACCGACCAGGAAAAACAGCCAATAACTGTCAGAGCCGCAGGAAACAAGCAACTTCTCGAGTGGCACCCCTTCTTTCTTTACCCTCCCCCCCCCCTCCCCCAAGTCCCCCCCACAGGCGCACGCAACTTGAGTTTCATCAGCTCTTAAGACCTACGTGCGACAGACCCGCAAGACGCTCCAGTTAGATAAGGCCAAACAACCGATCTCTGTTGAAAGCTAGGGTCACCTGGAGAAACTAAGCGCAGCCAGTGCTAGCTGAAAGCGGAAAGAAAGCTTGCGACGTTTGCGGTGAGGTTTGAGAGGGAGGGTTGGGGGGTGTTAGGGCAGCACGTGACGAATCACGCTTGTTCACCTGGGTCCAACTGATACTGCCGCTCACGTCAAAGGCAAAGAAAACACGCGGTCGCGCGCGGGAGAAACCCCGGAGCAAAGGTTGGGACTTAAAGAGGAACGAACAGTTTGAACAGACCTGGAAGGAATGCGAACTTTCTGCATCTCGAAGCTATTTTCAGACGGATTAGTGCAATAGTGAGATAGTAAGCGTGCAGACTTGGCTACGATCCTAAACACCACGGGTCCAACTGTTGACGATTATGCAAACGAATATACAACAAAGGAGTGTACAACAATATACACTTTCGAGGATCTGCTGCGGAAAGCTGGACCCAGGGCAAAATATCGGGCCAGCAGCGTAAATTACGGAGAACACACCAGGCCCGTGTATTACAAAAAGATGGGCCTTTATTCTAGGCAAAACGTACTAAGATCATCACAAATGTCAAATGCTGTACATGCCATGAGTAAATCAATTCCAAGGGAATTAATGATAGTCCACATCAAAACAACAGCAACACCTTAGTACAAGAACAAAAACGTTTCCTGGCCCTCCAGCAGGCAGAGGCTATAACAACAACACTTATTTTCCAAAAAAAGAAAAAGCGATTAACAATTAACAAGACCAACGGTAAATGTGCACACGCACAATAATCGACATCATTAAAATATTGCAACAAACCGGAAATAAAGCATACTGGTAAATTTTGTGTGCTCTGGTCTGGTGATGTGTGATCAGCGTATGGACGTTGGAGTAGAGATGAATATAAGTTGCTTCCGTTTTGGTTCAAGTTAGGTTAGTATAGGTTAAGGTTGAGTGCATGGCATTACAGGCCGCTCAGTGCTCAATAAAATAAAATAAAATCATTGGGGGAAACTGTAGGAATGGTAAATACTAAATTATTCTCACTGAATACTAAAATTTGGGAGTGTGGTGGCTGAAGCACGTAGGCAGACAAGAGGACGCGATGATAATAACTGTGTCAAATAGAAGGATAAAAAATTCAAAATTGTAAATTGACGCCCAACACTCCATTTTTTGCAGAACATTTGGTTATTTTTAGAACATTACTAGTAAAGATTTCGAGGCAAATGTCATCTTGTGAATCAATGAAAACCTATTTACGGCGACTTTTGGACTTAAATTATAACACCAAAGGCCGGAGTCCTACCGCTCAGCCTTACTGACACAGCCTATTTAAGCCCAAGAAGCAACGTAAATAGGTTTCCATCTGTATGTATTACTCACTTGTCCTGTCCGTTTGGCTGCTCATCCTGTTTATAATCTTGGAAATCGGATTTGATTTACGAGTTAAAATATTAATAATACTTCTGTAGAGTAGGTTTTCGAGTTTTGCTTTCTGTACCGTGACTGAGCTTGGCGCTAATGACTTAGCTCTCGACGCGCCATTAAGCCTCATACCCCCTCTTGCATTCTATATTGAGTGACGTCAGCATTGAGTGACGTCAGACCTCACTCCATATATGGAGTTCAACGACGGCATCAGATGTTGGGAAATGACGCAACATCTGTAGCAGTTTATTGGAAAAAGTCGTTTTTCACATAATCGTATTCTGATAAGAAAACACTAGTTGAGGATTACCGATTCAGATGAGTAAGGCCGAATGCCAACAGATGTTGGGAAATGACGCAACATCCGTAGCAGTTTGTTGGAAAAAGTCGTTTTTCACATAATCGTATTCTGATAAGAAAACACTAGTTGAGGATCACCGACTTGTTCCAACAAACTGCTACGGATGTTGCGTCATTTCCCAACATCTGTTGGCTTTCGGCCTTACTCATCTGAATTTCAAGAACCTACACGCAACAGGAACCCCTCTGTTTCATCCGTGTCACTATTCACTTACGGATTATAACATTACTAGCATCGCACCCGGCTTCGCCCGGGGATTTGTTGACCCGTGGTTGTTTCCCAGTATTTTCTCGGTGCTGCCTGATCGTTCACTGCAACAGTCAATTTTTCTTTGTGTCAAACTCCCCCTTTCCGTCAATCCTCTCCTTCCTCAAAGCAATATCGTGATCAAATAGTGGCTGTAACATAAGCACTGTCCCACCAACGGGCATTCCTCGTTCAGGCCCCTCCCCACTCCCAGTAGCGTGCGAAAAATAGATGCACATAGATGATACATCGAAAATAGATGCGAAAAACTGCTTGCAACATAGAATATAATAACCTCGGATATACTTTGTGAGGATCTTTGAACAAATTCCATCAATTTTCGGAATGTACCCTTTCCTCCCCTCCACCTCGATTCGGAACGACATTTGGCCATTAATAAATTGAAAGTTAAACTCCGAAATTGAGCCCAGGTCCACTCGATAATGCCGCCCTTCTCCAGTTTTCCCGCATCACAGTAATACCCAGAGACGCTGAACCGCTTCGAGACTGCTTTCATCCTGAAGGAGGCGATGGTTAAAGAGGGAATGCCGCACGATTATCTCCACAGGTATTCCCCCTCGCTGCCGCGAGATTTAAGGTATTTTCCCCAGCACGGACCAAGAAATACATCGACACATTACCCCAAAACTACGTATTGCAGAACGGTGGCTCTTTGTCTCCCACCAAACTAAATTCCCCAACTTTTCTTCCAACTTTTTTTTTTTCTAAAGTTCAAACACCGTAGTTGTGACCATGACGGAGACAGACTAATTGAGTTTTGGCTCGTGATAAATGTTAATCTGCATTCGTTTAATGGACAAGCTTCCGTTGGGTCTGGGCATGCGTCCCAACTGGCAACCAGCCGCTCCGAATCCACCAATTCCCCTCCTCTCCCTCCCCCTCCCCTTCAAACTCTCCTAACCCGCCCCCACCCCTTCAATACTGGGAGCTCTATTTTGGGAACAATTAGCGTACCGTGCTAGGAGCACAAATCAGGGGAGGACCTAGTCACATCAATATTCACGGTTGCCTTTCCGTTCTCGAGTACGGCGCAAGGGGCGACGATTGGGGATATTCCGTTACGGAAGCAGTGTTTGTTTGGTGTGGCACGATCGATTTTGGTGGGAGTGTTGGGTATTTTGTTTTGATTATGTTTTTTTTTTTTTTTTGGCGAAACAGTTTGAAATTCTACAGGTGAGCTATTGAAAACCACAAGTTAGGTTTTCTTATTACCTGATCTTGAACTCCCAGACGAAGCCGGATCAAGGTTTTAGTGTAGGGCTACCCCTTTATGGGGGGGGGGGGGGGCGACCTAACCACCTGTTTTAAAAATATGTCACACTCAAAACCAACATTCCTCCGACGACTTTCTCAGTGAAACGCTGCAGAAATGTGAGCCTGGGAGGAGCATAACAAAATTTAATTTGGGAAATTGAATTTGAAAAAATTTGAAAAAAAAAAGTTGTAAATCTTTAAATTATCAATTATTCTGGTGTGCCCACCCCTCTAAAATAAATGAAAAGTTTGGGTAGGGCGCCAAACAGTGATGGCCTGTTGGTTAGCATGACCGGCTCATGTGCAGGCGGAGGTCTCAGGTTCAAGTCCGGCCTCGTCCAAACCTGGCATTTTCGAGAAGAGAAGGGCCTTGTGATGTCTCGTGATCAAATCGATTGTGGCATGTAAAGGATGTAGGAATTTTCGATGGGATTTATCTAGCAAAATTATCCCTCTGTTTTTCTGGCGCCACCGCTACGGATGTGTGGGTGCCAAAATTAAATCTCAAACGGTATTGGGCTGGCTCAGCTCCTAGAAGGAATCTGTTGTTTATCGTTCCCAGAAAGTCGTCGAAAACTGCCTCGTTAAGCGCCTTACTAGCGAAAATAAAAAAAAAATATTAAACACTTCCATACTTTTAATGTACTCATAAGCAACAAGGCAAAAACAAATTGCCCCAGCCACGAACAGCGAACTTCACGAAGATTTCTTAGAACCTTATTGAAGCTAGCAAAGTCTAGCAGAGTTGTTCGCGCCATATCCTACGAGTCAACGGGACAAAAAATGTAAGGAGCCTAAGAGCTAACGGGGCTAAGAACCTACGTGCGTCTGAAATGGAAGGTACTAAAACTTGTTTGTGTTATATTTTATTACACCTTTATTGTATATTCGTGTTAGCTTTTACCATAAAAAAAAATGGCCATAACAGTGCTTGTGGTGGAAAATTTTGAGTCGGCTCAGATTTGGTGCAAGACGCGTGGCCTGCTCCCTCCACCCCATACCATCTCTACAACAACTCTGTAATTCTTTTTTTTTATGTTGTGTGTGGGGGGGGGGGGGGGGGGGGGTGTGGCTACATGAAAAAAAATTGCGTCTTCACCTCAACGTTCCAGGAGGGCCAAGAAAGGACGTTTGCCCCTGCCCTGCGAAAATTTTTCTTCCGAAAGTTATAAAATTTGATAAACGTGAACAAGCAAGGTCCAGGGTGGTGTTGATCGGCCCTGTCACTCATAAAACCCATGCTTGATGATAGACTGAAGGAGGAGGAAATATCGGAACCCATTTTTAATTCACTCCCCCTCCTCCCCCACCACTTACGAAATTCCTTAGTTTGTTTGTAGCTGCATCCCTCGGTACCGTCAAAGACAGAATTAGGAAATATTCCTGGCAACCGAAGTGACCATTTGTGCTGTATTTTCCCTAATGCTTATTGCGGCAAAGCTACTTTGTCTCATAGGTTTTGCCGTGATTTTCAGATGGGTTAAGGCTCAACAAAATTAAAAAATACGGCTCAAAGCAAGCCGCTATACCACACGTCATGGCTGTTTGCTGTGACGTGCATATCACGTGACTGGGCTAGTCCAATCAGACGGCCAAACAGCCGTTGTTCTCGTTCGTCATTGGCTGAATCATGGTGACGTCACGGCAAACAGCCATTGCGCGTGATTTAGACAACTCAATTTTCAGTTCGGCTTTCCTGCAATACGTTCCAGCGTACAATGCAGCCTGTACCGTGGAGGAGCTTTTAGCGAACTCTCCCTGGCCTCCGCGTTTTCGCTGGATGGTGGCTCCACGTAAATGATGCCAAGATTTAATTTAAACATAAAACATATAAAGAGTTAAAATGCGTTTAAAAAAGTTAAAAAAAAACTTAAAGAAATCAATAAATGTTAACTGAAACAAAATTAAACTTTATGATAATAGAAAAAATATTAGGAAAACCAAAATCAGGGCTTATCCCTCAAATTTAGGGCGGCATGTTCCGTTTATCAGAAGAACGCAGAAAATTTAATACGAATTATTTTTAGATGAATAAATAAATAAATACATAGTAATAATAATATACATGTTTTATACCCAAGAGATACGTTACTGTAAGCTTAATTGGTTTCTCAGTGACTTCAGTTTGCAATACCTTTTTTTTTTAGCTTTTTCATTTATTTTTTCTGGTTTTCATAGCTTTTTTTTTTTAGTTTCATACGCCAACGTGGTAATCTATACCAATATGACTCCGTTTATTATTTTTTTTCATTCAGATTACTTGTTTTCAAAGGGTTCATAGGGTTTAACGAGCGTTAACCACTCCTGGTCATCTGCCCGAAGCCCTGGTTCAATGCTTATAGTGTCCGCGGCCTGTCTTGAGTCCTGCAGGTATTTATGAGCGGTTACGTCTTCCTGGAGGGGCGGCTTTAGTCGACGGCAGCCGTTGATTTTGTAACCATCTTGGATATCAACAAGGCACTCTGCTACCAAAAACATACAATTGATTATCTGTGTCTTTCTGGGGCGAACTCAAAATAGGCCGCGGACGCTTTAACAATGTTTCAGAGATGTGATTTTAGCGTTGGAACATTGTTTTTAAACCATTTTAACATTTAATTCCATCACATTGTTGTGCATAAGAATGGGATAAGGCGCAGTGAAACATGCAAAGAGACGCCAAACGATACCAATCTCTCCTATACTTTGTTCCATATTATGTTTACAGGAAACATATGCATGACTATATGCCGCCACGTTTCCTTCCACTACGAGTGCAAAAAAACACGTAAATATCTCTCTCGTAGACTCCAACAGTAACTGTGTAGAGTCTACAAGTGTGATATATATACTCGTAGTGCAAGGAAACGTGGCGCTATACAGTCAGTTTCCTGCAAACATTATGTGGAACAAAGTACAACACCAGAATGAGACAACACCGCAATAAAATAATCTAACGTAGTATTGTCGACAGGCGAACTGCGCGTCGCGCTAGTCAATAGAATGGGAGCATACTACGGCGGATTGAATGATTAAGGCTTAATGGCGTGGACAGCGCCAACCTTAGTAACAGTGCAATAATCCGGATTGCCACCGCGCCACACGTTATGACAGTAGGTTGTGCCAGCAGTTAGGCACGTCGACAAAACTGCGTTTGATGATTTTATTGCGATGTTAGAATAGAGTGGCGTCTTTTTGGCAAGGTTTCATCGTAGCTTATCTCATTCAATGTGATGGAATTAAATGTCGAAACAATGCAAACACAGTGTTACAACGACGAAAATACATCTCTGAAGCATTGTTGAGTATTGAACCCAAACAAGACAGGTAGGCCAGCAGATAGCACGATCGCCGTCTGCCCGGGAGGTTACAGTTTGATCTGGCATCGACTGCCCTCTGGCATTTTTGGGAGGAGAAGGGCCTTGTGGTGCGCCGTCCTCATGTCGATTGTGGCATGTCAAAGATCATGGATTTTACGCTTGGATTTGTCCAGCTAAATTGGCCCTCTCATCCCCGTGGGGGCTGATAACCTAATATGGGTTCGTGCTCCCTAAAAAACAAACAAAAATAACAACTACAAAATAAGAAAACTGATAGACAAACGATTACAACCAATAGGAGTCAGGTTTTTTGATACCGTGTACGAAAAAAATTGTGCATCAATAAATTCTCTCCTCTACACAACTTCATACACTAATATCTTGTTGGCCTTCGATGTATTTTATTATTATTATTATTAGTTTTTAAGTAACGACAAATCCCACAATCTGGGTGCTTTAGTTTTTAGTATTCACTGTAGTATATCTTTCAATATTTTAGCAATGTTTTACTTTTTAAATTGTACAGTTTCTTTTTGGGCCTTTTATCACTTTTCACACCCCTCCCATGTCCTGCACGTTTGGCGATGCCATCGGGGGCCTTTGAGTCCCTGGCAGGGCTAACCTGGGTGGCAAGGAATTCGTGTCCCCAAACCTCTTCCGATCACCATTCCTTGGCCATATTATGTACACTTTATTTACATATAATTGTGGCTGAATGTTAGTGACCTTCCCCCCCCCCCCCCGGTCCTTGCCAGACCCGTTGCTATCGCAACAATTATTATTATTATTGACATTATTATTATTATTATGTCTTTGATTTAGCTTTGTAACTTTTGGGGATAATAGCGGATGACTTAGGGCCACTTTGGAGCCCCACTGGTCAGGATGCTGGGGACATTGTTGTAGGTGTGAATTATTTTGTCATTTGTAATGATATTTTGTGAAATTTCTGTCAGATTTGTTAATGTTTCTTTTTTTCTTCTTTTCTTTTTAGGTAAGTACACTTTGGATACCTTTTGTTCTGAACTGCCGTCAATGCGTGCTTACATGGTGCTTACACGGTCGTTTCGTTAAGGTAAACATCAATGAAAACACGTCAAATATATGCAGATTGCAGTTTTTGGGAATCTTACTTATTGTAAAACGTCACCATAGTACTGAAACGGCGACATTATTCCTGTAGGATTTAACTCAAACTGATCATGGCAATCATCGTACAAACTGCGACTTGTCGAATAGTTCGCGTAATACACATAAGGAAAATTAACAATAACATTTTTTAACGAACAAGAAAAAACAATCTTTCAAATAGTGTTTTTTTTTCTTATTAGTTACGACTAACTTATTTATGACTAATTTATGACTAATTTACTGCGATCACTGGGGCGTTAGATTCGATAGGTGTCCTGGCCCTAGCTGTACATCTCTGGCTTCGTACAGACCCGGGTTCGATCCTGATGAAGGGAAGTGCATACGTGCGGGTTTTTCTCCGGTTGTTTTTTCGCCTGTTGCACAAGGGTTTCCTCCGGGTACTCCAGTTTCCTCCCTCATGTGGCAAAAAACAGCCGAACCGAAATGATGGTGGTACCTTCCACTTACCAGCTGCCGCTTGGGCCTTCAAATAGATGTAAGTTAAGGCCGACAGCTTTTGATGTCTATTTGATGTCCATTCTATTCTACTAGCGCATTCTGCATTCTTGACAATTTACTTATCGTTACGTAAACACTTCTTCACACCAAGTTAATGGCTTTGGGTAAAACATTTTAACCACAGTTACAGTTTTTTTTTAAACATGAGTAATTACATCATTGGTGTTTTACACTGGAATTCGAGCAAATAATTTGATTAAAGGTATCATTCAAGGTATTAGTATAACTGGAATCTTTTGAAATACACGGAAATTGAGGGAGGGGAGCTGGGTAAATGGGTAAATTTTAAAAGGGTTTCAAAAATTGGCATTAATAAAAAAAAAAGAAGAATCTCGTACCTTCGTTCCGACTATTTCTAAGAAAGATATGCGTTAAGCGACGGGTGGGAAAGAATGAAATTTCTTGCAAGTTATTTTTTTTTCACAGCGTTCAGGGAACATGACTCAATAAATTGATTCACGCACAAAACGAACGGATGTTATTACCAGTAAATGCCGTATATAACTACATAAAAAGCTTTTGAAATATCACGGTAAAACGTTTTACATAACCGCGGGCTTTTAAAGGGTGGAAGAAAGGCTCGTCTTTATATGCGCTGGGCGAGTGAAGGTGTGGTGTAAAACTTGAGCACGTGATGTGGGCGGACGGCGTGGGAGGAAAAACCGGTGCTTCTTTTAAGTTATGGCTTCATCGTGGGTAGAGGCGGAGGGGGGAGTTACTAACTAGTAAAATTTTCAGATTCTCTAAGAAGTTTAGAAGGTATAAAAACTAGATGGATAAGTTTGGCGTGCTAAAACCAGACTAGAAGGAGTTACGCTCGTATGACTTCGCCCGTACACCCCCACCCCCCAACCCAACCCCACGCACACGCGCATCTATTTCCATAATTTACGCACCCCACTCAACAAGAAACAACTTGGACCTAAAGAAACCCATCAAATTAATAACACACCTAAAAAAAAAAGGGAACGTACGAAATGAAAGTGTTACGTGACCAAATTCTTTATGACTAACCTAAAACAGAAACCGACATACGCACGCCGTAAAAACCCAACTCCGCCGTTTCCAAAACACGGGTTTCTCCTCCACAAGTGCCCACACACACACACACAAATTTGCATACACCAAAACCCCTCATGAAAGGGGTCTTTATGAGTTCTTAAACCGAAATGTTACAACAACATGAGGTGCGTTTCTGGGAGAAGGGAGCGAGTAATGCGTGAGATTTCTTAGAAATAATAACACTATCAACTGAGCCCCACGATTTCGCTGCTTCCCTTTTCCCCCACCCCCGTCTCCCCTCCCCGTCTCAAATACACTATTTTATCCCTCCACAAGTACCGCTCCAGACTTGTTTTATTCCCGTTACCATGGTATCATCGGGCTGTTTCCCCTTAGCTATGAATCAATTACATCTTGTCGCTTCAAGCACACACCACACAGTCTGAGTCTCGGGCCGTAAAGATAAGGGAAAAGTGGTTGCCTGACGCCATGCTTCTCTGTTGCCAAGAGCTATAATACTGGAAGATGCAACCATACTTGAAATGGCATAACTGTGTCATAGGGTGGAAAAAATGGTTATGATTGGAAAGTGATGATGTCCTTAATGCAATTTCCAGCTTGCTGGGTATGCAGTTCTTAATAAAATATTATGAGTGGCGAACAATGTACTGGAGTTTGCAATTCCAAGTATTCCCTCCTCGCTGTCAAGAAATAATTTCTGAACAAGAACGTTCCTCGTTCCGAATCGACTGCATTTCGCGATTTGAGGGGAGGGAGGAGGGCGTTTGAGGCTTAATGGCGCGTCAACAACTCAGCTATTAACGCCAACTTCAGACACAATGCAGTGGCCTGGAAACTGTGCATGTGGCTTAGAATTGTCCGATATAAATGCAACAAATCAATAATTTACACATGGAAACAATGAATGCAACGTTTCTACTAGGGTACGACTCTTTATCAAGCAATTCTTTGCACTAGGATGAAAGACAAAACATATAAAAAAAATAAAACTTAGCAAACCTACAATTCATATTAAACACAAACTCCAGCACTAAATATTATACTTTGCAACAGCTGGAGACTTAGCATTACCCAAAATTCACAGTAAGCTTCAACTGGACTGATGACCTTAAAGTAGGGGGCCTACTAAGATATTGTTATGAAATAAACTGTGATGAGTCGATAGGGGCCGTGAAAACCCTGTGAAAGACGCGTAGAAAACAAGAAAACTGTAGACAATAGACAATACATGCTTTGACTTTCAGTTGTACTGTTTATTTAAGGTCCCGGGTTTTAGTGTCTGGTATTTAGCTCATAAATCGCTATAAACAATTCTGACGAATGACATGATGTCAAGAATTGCCCGGAGCTTCTCTTCGTGTCCAGTTACATGAGGTCAGGCGCTGGCACGACCAGTCGTTTCCCCTTCTAATCTGTGTTGAAGTTTACTTTTAAATTGCTTCCTTGTTGTCTCAAAGGATGTTCATTCTTTGCACGGATAGCAAGGCAAAAGGGCGAGGATGTTCATTCTTTGCACGGGTAGCAATGAAAAAGGGCGAGGA
>JAHWFP010265614.1:15408-26215 GCA_023313725.1 Lithobius niger | reverse complement strand
GGGCGAAGAAAATGAAAATTTTACCATCAATTTTCCTCCCTCCCCTTTAAAACCCAGATAATATCTTGACCTCTCCACTCAAGGTCCACAAATAATGTAACCCCCCCCCCCAAAAAAAAAATAAATAATAAAATCACTTTTCAGATGCGTATTGAGACTGTCTGCATATGTCTTCCCGTAGCCAAATTAAGTAGCACGCTGAGCCAACAAGTTACTACTAGAGAAGTAAGGAAAACCTGCCTCTTTTTTAACGATAGGACAAGATTGAGTTAAAAATTTTCTATAAAACGCCGATGTTCCTTACACTCATCTTGGGTCGAGTTTGCATATGAAGTAATCAGAGAAGATGCCACATTTTAAGACAACCAGGAAATTGCAACGAAAAAAAATTCATCATCAACAGATTTTATTTGTCACTATAAAATCTGAAAGGGCCCTGGTGAATCTATGGTAGGGCCCATGTGCCATTGGCACCCTGGCACTAAGGCCAGTCCGGGCCTGAGCGTGAGATTATTTCTAGTGAGGGGAAGGGCATTTTATCTGAGGATGGGTGGGGGCAGTTGCACCTACATTGTTGATCCTCTATCCTCTCCCTCCCCACCAAGTCCCCTTCCCTCCCCCCTTACTTTTGACATTCTTTCTCTTTCCTTCCCTCATTCGTCCTGTCTCTCTTCCGCTACCTCCCTTTTCATTTTTGCTCTGAATCCTGGGTAATTTTGTTTCCCGGGTAGTTTTATTTTTAGTGTTCTGTGTAGCGAAAGATGTCAAGACTGTAGCAACGACTTTGTACGTCCGTCCCTTCTTCAACTCCAGAACCAGTACCGGAAGTAGACAAACTGTTTTCACCGTAAGTTACAGCGGGCAAAAATTAGTTAAAATTAATATTAAAAAACCCGGAAGTATGAAGCGGAAGTGTTCCAAAAGTCACGTTGCGTCTCGGTACTCGTTGCTCCCAGTTGTTTATTCTTAACTACGAAACAATTTTTCGTTGATCGATAATGCGGTTGAATGGTTCTTGTGCAGAATCGAAATTGTTAATTCTCGAAAGTGTTGCACGTTAATTACAATTGACGAACACCAGAATCAGAATGGTTTATTAAGGCCATTGCCCTATGCCATCTACCCTAATACAATTACTAACCTACTCTAAATTCCATCCATATCTCACCAAAAACTGTTTCTGACAATAGGTTTTTAACTATTGGTTCCCTTAACAATTGGTGTCTAACAATCTATATATATATAATACGCTTAGGCTGCACTTAGCAAAATGATCTTAGCAAAATCATCATGCACTATAATGAAAAAGGGCGAGCAGCCGACAATGTCTGTAACAATCAGTAACAAACGTAATACTCCTTCCATAATGTTGGCTATTACAGCGGAGTTTAATAGTTTCAAGGATGTGCACTGTAACAATCAGAAACAAACGAAATATTGCTTTAATAATGTTAGCTCTTAGAACCGACTTGAAACAAGACATTTACTTCCCTAAGAAAACGAAACAGCAGGAGTTTGAGCAGGGATGAGAAGAGGGATGGGGGGATATTCAGACCACACAATGGAGGAAAGCGGGAGGGGAGAGGGGTTACCAGGGGAGCCATATGGGAGGAAATCGAACCCCGTACAGTGGGAAAATGTGAGGGAGGGCACGGGAGTTCAGAGGAGGTTACGAGGGGGGGGGTATTGCGACCACTTTCATTTCATGCTGCCCAACAAAATATTTTGCTCAGGCATGCGAGAACCGGCTAGATTCCAGCTAGAATCCTAATAATTTCCGGCCCTAAATACACCCGATTTTCGATCTGAAAAAAAAAGACACTACGGATTGTACTTGGTCAGCATACAAATTTCTCCAAATTCGGTTCAGTAGCGATATGGCGTGATGTCGTGACAAAGAAATCCCAGCGAGTAACTGCGAAAGGAGCTAAACTCCAACAAGAGTGGCAACAACGGTCACAAAATTGACACTCGGTTCTCTAAGATGTTGGTGACGTTTTATTTTATTTTATTTTTTTTTGCAAGTTTTTGACGGTCTCATCCTTAGTTTTCAAACATAATTAACGACGAACGAACGAAAAGAAGGAAGAGAACGCGCACGCGCATTTCCATTCAACCCCCACTGGGTTCTTATTCGACACAACTTTTTACTTCCCATGCGACAATTCTGTGTTCTTTGACTCGAAAAAAAAAGAATCAAAGGAAGTTTGAGTGCGACCGGCTCGGCGATCACCCCCCCCCCCCGCCCCCGCCCCCACCTCCACCTCATCCCCAATTTCCTCTCCACAGATGTGAGCGCTGTTTATATCTGATTTCGTACAATTTCAATTTTGAGAGATAGCAATGGTAATTGCTTTTCCGTCTGTCAAAAATGGATTCCGTCGTAAAAATATTTTTGAAAAATAAAAGTGTTCGTTATGTGATTTTTGTCTGAGGTTGGACTCGTCTCGCTTCATTGCCCCCCAAAGTTCAACGCCTCTCAAAAATACAATCACCCCGTTGCACGGCATGTTGTTTTGTACATAATTTATTGATTGTGCTTTTTTTATTTTTATTTTCTAGAGGCAACCAGTTTGTGAATTTGAGAAGCAATTTCAAAAGGGGTGTGTTACAATAACTTTTATTTTTTAATTCATGAATGTTGTCAAAGGTTGGTGATGGGGGTGGGAGGGGGGATAACCGTCAAAATGGCACTCATCAGAATGCCACTCGCTGAAATAACACCTTGAGAATGCCACTGCGACAAACAGCCTATACTGCTCCACTCACTGCAAAAATGCCGTCCATCAAAATGCTACACTTTTTTTTCGATTATTTAATGTAGTAATTTGTTCTCGGAACGAAGGGAGTCTAAACTGCATTTTGGTTAAAATTTACTTAACTACAAGAACGTAAAAAAAAAGCCGAAAAAAGTTTCTAATGTTATATGTATACATAAAGAGTGATTCAAAAAGTACTGAGAAAATAGGCCTATAATAGGCCTAAATATGGTTGAATATAGGCCTATTCGAGTGTACACAATTTGTTAGGACGGTAAACCGTGCACAACTCCGATCCAAATAAAGCCTTGTATATCTCTGTGGGAATCGATGGCACACTAGACCTACACCATCATCAACAAACCACGGAGACAAAACTAACCAAAAGGGGTGTGGGGGGGGGGGGGGTGAAGAATACACCATGGAAATAAACCAACGGAAAGGAAAGGAGTTAAAATCAACAAGCGAATTGACATGTACAGCATCCTGGTTGGCCAACATAAGTTTGCTTAAGCTTCGGTGAAGTGAACGTAAATTGTATTGTAATAAATAACCCTTAGTGGCCGAGTTAGTGTATACTAATACTAGGATTGATAGACATGAGTAACAAGGGAAAAGAGACATGTTTATTAACTGTGACAGTCCTATTTGTATACACGCATTTAGTCACATTCGTTCTTTGACTTTAATGCCTTTGCTTTCCGTCGGTTTAGTTCCATGGTGTATTCTTGCTCTCCTCCCCCCCCCCCTCGGTATGATTTGTCCCCGTGTTTTGTTTACGATGGTTAAGGTCTGCAGTCTGCCATCGATTTCCACAGGTATTACAAAGCATTATTTGCATCGGAGTTGTGTACGGTTTACAGTCCTAACAAATTGTGGACACTCGTATAGGCCTATACAACATAGCCCTATGACTATTTTCTTAGTACTTTATGAATTACCGTGTATACAACATGTATATAACTGAAAGCACTAACAATATGTATCCACTTTGTCCTACATGCACGTGGTATCCACTTTGTCGCAGTGTGCACCTTCATCCTGATTTACTTCGTCCTTAAACTATACTGAAATTTTCGAACTAAATTATAGTACTATACGTTAATCTGCAAGAATTCTTCTTCAAAATGACACCACAGTTATCTTTCGGTGACGCATACACTGTGAAGACGATGTGTACTGGCAGTACACATCAATGTGTACCTTCTCAGCCTCCACACGAACTGTGTACTGGCAGTACACAAGCTGTTATGAGAATGTGTACTGTCGTTGCACAGACTGTGTACTGCCAGTACACAACTCGTGTGGAGGCTGAGAAAGGACACAGTCATGATGTGTACTCTGTCAGTACACATCGTTTTCAGAGTGTAGTTTCGAAGATATCACACGTTTTCCTCGTTGACGAATTTTTTTCAACTTGCATTGAAAGCTGAAAGACGTACCACACACTAATCCCTCTAGTGTCAAAATACCAAACTAACGTGACGTCACTAATAAAGTAGTGCTGCAGCTAAAAAAAAAAAATCAACAGCGCTCTAGCAGCAGTAGTTTTCTTGTAATGCCCATTATTCACTTTGCCCCGGCTTCCCCTACCCAATGGTTTATTCACAAGGCCACGCAGGATTTGTTCTTGAGACGGTAATAGTGGTTCAGAGGACAGCTCTAAAACATGGCTAGCCTAGGCTGCACTATGGGTAAGAGATGCTGTTGGTTTGGGCCCAGCTCTCAGAGTGAGGAGCAACTGGAGGTGCAGCCCCTTTTATACACACGGCTGCGTCCAGAGTGGTCCATAGATGGAGCCACAATAAGGACCATGAACATCTAGCATTTACAGCCCCTTCCTGTGGTGATGACGCGGCCAGCAGCGCGCGGAACCAGAACTAAACCAAGGTTACATTGTATATTAATATACACGATTTGATACAAGGCAATAATAATATGATTACAAGATATATTCAGTAGCTTTAAACAATATGAGCAACAGTAAAGATAGCCAAAGCCCAAGGTCAGTGGCCCCAGGTGACCCATCTGGTGTGTGGCGCTCAACTCATTCCTATGGTTTTGGAGACGTCTGCAGCATGCTGAGACAAGTTTCGACAGGTTTCGACAAAAAGGTTTCGACAAACCTGTCGGGAGATGTTTTGTCGATTTTGATGTGCGGCCAGCCAAACACGTCATTTGGTCTCACGACAAGGCATTTTGTCGAAACTGTCTCAACTTTAGTGTTGCAACGTCCACACACCGGACGTTGTCGCGAGATGTCTTTAGGCGCATGTCCCACGCTAAAAACACGTGGTTATAGCGTCAGCATACTGATTTTACTATGCAAATCAAAATAAAACCAAAACAAAATATTATTTTATAAAATAAAATAAGGCTGTCTGCACACTATACAAAGAACTGAAAAATTACCAGTTATTATTTTTTTTTACCAGTCAACAACAAACAACTCACCTACGCGTGTACATGTACGAGGGGTTAGGCTTTGTTTATGGACCGCGCGCAACGCCTAGCGAGGACGCGTGGCGCGGCGTTTGAAAGGAATTTTGCTGCCTATCCGCGTGAGCTTGTTTGTTTACGTCAAAAGCTCACGCGGGAAGACACTAGCCATTCGTTCGTCCCGCGCGCGGTCCCCCGATCTGTTTGGATTAGAAAAACGCCGCTCCCCGCATAGCGGGCCGCGGGAGCCATGTCTGTTGAGTTGCATTCTGGGATAGGAAAATGGCAGTCCACGTACTGCCCCTTACGAGTGGCCACTTCGCTGCTTTCTTTGATGCAAAAGCCTGCACGTAATTTAATAATTGGCACGTGTTTGTTCTAATACAACAACCGCCAAGCTTCTCGTGCTGTTATATTGTGTGGCTTGCGCCACATTGTACTGATTCGCGTACCGTCGTATATTGTCGAGTGAGCATCGCGTTTCTCTTTAACACTTTCACGCCTAACCTTTTTATTTTGAACTAGCACTACAGCCTGACCGATTTTGGCATTTGCCAAAAATATCTTTTCAAGCTGCGCAGTGGAGCTCAAGAATTTAAAATATAGTCACTTATCTCAGAAAAGCAATCATTAAATGGTGATGCATTCAGAAAGTTTTTACACAAATTAGTACTGGCACGGTAAGCAGCCTACCGACTACCGACTATACTACTACTATTCCAAGGTCTTTGGTAAGCAGCGAAACAATGTTGAAAAACTTACAAAAATGCAAAAGTTCAACATTGTTGGCCGCCATTTTGTATTCAGCTAAGCAAGGCGCCTGTACAACTTCCAATAAACACCATTTCACACAGCTTAGACTAGTCAGTGCTGCCATCTAACGACGCGGCGTGAAGAGCAATGGACGTACTGGTATGTTGAGTTTAGCATGCTCCCACAAACATACAGGACGTACTGGTACGTCCATAGGCAGTTGTGCAAAAGCTTAAAGGACGTACGTACGTTCACAGGCATTAAAGTGTTAAGCTTCCGCTCAAAACGGCCATAAGCATAAAGGCGATTTGGAGCTCGCGGGCCGCGGATACAACAGCCAACACGCGGCTGGGCGAACTGCTTGTGTTTCTACACCGCATAAGCTTTCGGCGTCCGCTTAGGCGTTGGGTTTTCTCCATGAACGCAGGCCGAAAATTGAGCATCAGAATCCTTGCTGCGCGACAAAATCTGTATGGGGTCCCTCGACCAGAGGCGTCATCTCGCGACGATTTCTAATTTGGTGTGTGGCCAGCCTTACAACATGAATACTCTTATGTCCTGCTGACGTGTATGGGATTTATTCGCCCTCTACTTGTGTGGCACTCTACTGAGTAATGCCACATGCAATCAAGCCTGTATTTGTGTATTTCGGCTATATTTGATCAATTAATTAGGCTTATAATTTGCATTAGCCAATATTTACTAAGCAATATTTACACACCTAGAATGGCCTCTATGGGCGATTGGCTAACTGGCTGTGCTTATAAAGGCTGTGTTGATGATTTATTGTGTGAGCAGGAGATAAAACAATGTTGAAGGGCCTTACGACCAGGCCAAAAATTCACAATAACAAAAGAAGTACTCCAACCCCAAACTCTCCTATAGTTTGTTCCACGTTATGTCTGCACGAAACTGAATGTTTGACGCCACGTTTACTTCTACTACCGAATGCGAAGAACCCCTAAATATCCCACTCGTGGACTCTAACAATAACTGTGTAGTGTCTTTTAAGATATCCACATGGTTTTACACTCGTAAGTGCAAGGAAACGTGACGTCATAGAGTCAGTTTCCTGCTAACATAATGTGGAACAAACTATAGCTCCAGCGTGGAAAGAAAAGTCTGGTAATGTTCAAAATTGAGCCGGTTCAGCCATACAAGCATTAAGTTGCTTCGGCTGACTTAAGGCTCAAAGAAATTATTTTTTGAAAAAAAAAAAACCCGTGAGAGAAAAAAACCTTCCAAAAATAGCCATAGGAAAAAAATCCGAAGAAAAAAACGTGGAAATAAAGCCGAATTGTTTTGTGTGTTTTAGTCTTATGTACAACGAAAGCTCGTAAGACTAGCGAAACGACTTCGTTCGTTCGTCCGTCGCCTTTTTTACTCCAGAACGAGACCAGATTGAGACAAAGGGTTTTCACCATTCGATTCAGTGTCCAAAAATTGGTTAAAATGAATAAAAAAAAAACCACCGGAAACATGAAGCGGAAATGGCCCAAAAGTGGTCGGAAGCGAGCCCATCTTCTATGGGAAGGTACCAGATAGAGACAAACGGCTTTCACCATTAGATTTAGCGTCCAAAAATTACAATTAGTTAAATGTAATAAAAATAATACGGATGTATGAGGCAGTAATGGCCTGAAAGTGGCGGAAATGTGGCGTGGTTATACTAGGTAATCGCTGCCCCGGCTTGTTTTGTATTTTTTCGTGTTGTTATTTTTCTCATAGGTTAGGTTAGGTTATGTAAGTTGCCTTGGCTCGAATTTCACCAAGCAGGCAAAGGAAGTTTCACCTGGCAAAATATTTTTTTCTGAGGATTTTTTCCGCGGCTTTTTTCTGCGTTTTTTTCTTCTTAGGTTTGTCCAATCACTGGTGTTGTTGTAAGTAGCCTAACCCAGAGCTTAATGCATAAATCAGAAAATAAAACAAAAAAAAAAAAGAAGAAAGCCATGTTTCGGAAATCACTGCCCTCCGTTGTCAAGGAGACAGTTCGTTAACAATCAGGCGCGGCAAAGGGAGGCAGGCGCCCCAAGCGCGAACTCTCAAAAGCACCAAAGTACTGATTGTCAAGTAGACGTTTCTTCAATGCTATTTGTACAGCTTGAAAAGGCAACGAAGCTGCACAAAATACCGCTTCATTGCCTATTGTGCTGAAAACGTAATTTAGCGGGTAACAACAAAATAGGCTTGATAAAGCCTATTGGCCTATTGGCTTGATGCCAAAAAATAGCACAACAACGAAAACCTTTCGTCCACCATTGTGAGCCTCCTAAAAGTTTGCTCTTTCTAAAACCTGATCCGTACAAGACGGATTTTTTAGCACGTAAGCCTATAATGTTACAACGCTCCCGCTGTTCGCAGAAAAGTCTTAGGGCACGTTTACGCAGCCACTCGCTTTTGCATTCTCGCAGCTAGAAGCTAGAAATCACCTCAAATTCCAACATGGCGGCGGTTTTATGTCTGCCGCCTCGCAACGAAAACACCAAACAACGTGAGTTCAGAAGCGGTTGGGAAAATTGTTTCGTCATGAGGAATTCTTTATATTATTGGCACGGATTATAAGACTGCAAGTATTTACTCAAACGATGTCGGATTTAGGTAATCCATTTAGCGTTGTTACCATGGCAATGTCACCTTTGCCATCGCGATTGAGTTCTAGCTGCGAGAATCCAAAGGTGGGTCGCTGTGTAAACGCGCCCTTAGGGCCCCTTTACGCAACGACAAATTTCTCGCTTACTAGCTTTAATACTAAATCTGCTGGCTGCTTCTCGCCTTTATCGAAAAATGTGGCTTTCAAGTTGTCTATACGTAGTAACCATGGCAACAACGCGGACGCAAATCTCCTCCCTCGTGACACAACGTACCGTACGTGCAACATGACAGCGTCGATTTATGACAACTAGAAAACAATTCTTACTGCTGTACAAGACGACGGACAGATTTCTGAATGCCGGTATTCGATGATTTGTATTCGATTCGATAACCCCGAAATGGACGCCATGTTGGATTTTGAATTCTCGCTGCGAGTAGCTATTTATTCTGCCGTCGTTTGATCAGTGCTAGAAGCTATTTTTTTTTTTACCGAGAATAGCAAATTTTGGAACTAGCGTGAAATGGCAACAATGTTGTACCTACGTTTAAAATGACTGCTGCACTTCGTTCTTTATCTGCGTTGTTATTTATAATACATTTAATTTGTTGCCTATTACGCATACATTTAACAGAAACGGGAAACTTTTCGTATATAAATAATGATTGCCTAGCAAATACCGTTCGGCAAGCGAGAAGGTCTTGCACCGACTCGCTTTTGCATTCTCGCAGCTAGAATTGGATCGTGATAGAAAATGAATCGTTGACCATGGTAAAAATGCTACCTGGATTGGATATATCCGACATCTTTTAAGTAAAGGCTTACAATCGTATAATCCGTGCCAATAAGATAAAGAATTCCTTCCGACGAAACAATTTCCCAATCACTTCCGAACTCACATTATTGACTGTTTTCGTTGCGAGACGGCAGAGCTAAAACCACCGCCATGTTGGAATTTTACATGACTTATAGCTTCCTACTGCGAAAATGCAAGGCGAGTCCTTGCTAAACGCGCCTTAGGGCCCGTTTACGCGAAAACTCGCCTTTTCATTCAACATTTCGGGAGACGTTACCAGATAAAATTTTGTTTTCTGGTGTAAACATCTGGAGGTATCCCGGAATTTCCGGTAACCTGGCACCGGTTCCTCTGGTTTTCAGTCGCACTAACTGTTCACCATCATCGTCGTTGTCTTTTGTCTAGGTTCGCCAGAAGGTCGTGGTGACGTCAGCACGAATGAACGATCGCTGAAATCACGTCTGAAGTGCGACGCGTTTTTAATTACCCCAAGGGTGTTTGGGTTGCCGGGAGGCTGTCTGTCATTGTTCTCGATCAAGATGGAGGACGTACGACGCAACGGGACAGTCTTTTCTCTGTTAACGTATAATGATCTGTCGCCTGTCTCGATCTCAACAAAAAATACGGAATTTTTTTTTGCGAGGTTTGTGGTTGTTGCCATTAGGTTTTTTTTTGCGTAATTAATATTTGTGTCGTTCTATTGCTCGTTCTAGTGTACTTTTTTTTTTTATGTGCTCGGATTTTTTTAATGTTGCGACACGAAAAATTGCTCTTCTTTTATTAGTCCTCTTTGTTGCCATGGTAATCGAGTTTGGTGAAGCGTCCCCTGGAAAATCAATGACTTAGGTTTCTGCTTCCTCTCTGCCTATTTTATTTCGAAGCTAAATAATTACTAGAAAAAAACGAAATCGTTTGATATTTAAATTAAAGATAAAACAACTGAACTAAAATGAAAACAGGAAAGGGACACGAGTCCCTGTAATATTTCCTGTAAGGTTTCAGGTATTACTGTTTTGCTGCAGTGTTTCGTCCATATGAAACCTTACTACTGTATAAAATATTGTGTTTTTTTGCCGTTTGTACTTTGAACACGGTAGGTGAGCCAATGATTCGTCAAGCTGTCGACGCGCCATTAAGCCTCAATCTCCCCCCCCCCCCAATGAATGGTGTCTGCGTGTGGAGTATTACTGCGACATGCCTACACGGCATCTGTGAAAAATGGTAAAACAATAACATATCGTCATTATAACATCGCCAATAGCGTGATAAACGGAAAATTGCCTTTAACTTTTATCAATATTAGAAAGTCTTTACTCCATAATCTAAGCACACCCTGACAAAGCCATACATTATTTCTTCTTTGTTATTTTTTTAAATTGACTTTAATTCGATCAAGACAGTCCTAAAAACTAAAAAAAAACTCAAGTTAACTTTCTTCCTCTTTCAATGACCAGTGCTTTAGGCCTAGTT
>JAHWFP010265614.1:0-10408 GCA_023313725.1 Lithobius niger | reverse complement strand
TAATATTTCGAAACTTATATACATACATTAAAAGTTAAAAATATGTACTTTGAAACAACTCGACAAAAGTTGCGTATTTTTATAGTTTTATTGCTCGGGCATGTTTAAATTTTTAATTTAATAAGCGTCGACAAGAAACCCATTTTGAAATTTCGTAAGTAAAAAAAAATCTATGTTTAGAATTAACTCTGGTAACTTGGCTCTTAGTTTAATTACGTTTGAAGGTGAGAAGTTTCATAAACTTTTACATTTTTTCGTAATTAGACATAATTTTTAATCTCCTTTTCCTTTTTTTTTATTTATTTTTTTTTAACATTTTTGGCTGTCGAAGAAAAAGGCGATAATGGCTTGTAAGTCTGCGCAAGAAGGGGAAAAAAATCAATTTCGGCGAATTTTTAATACTTTCATCGCATTCAGACTTGTACTTTTTCTTCTCCATCCGTTTTTCAAATAACAACAGCTGAGCCCCAAACATCTATAAGAATTAAGTTTATTATTAAGTTAAAGATAAAAAGAGAAAAAAAAATTAAGCGTCACTCGCATCCCTTCGATTTCGCAGTCGGTGTCTAGAGATAGCGTTAGATTTTTTGTGTTTTTTTTTTTTTTTTGTAAAATCTTGTGGAGTCTTATGTCACTGAAGCAAACTGTTCATGCAGATTTTTCATGCCTCACGCTTCATGATTCGTTTCATGTTTCATTACCAGATGTTTCAGAAACAGGTCATATTATCCTATGAAGCCTCTAATCGCCACAGGAAGGTAGTGGCCGAGACAATCCCACAATGCTTGCCATAGCCGCTGAATGAGGAAGGTAGTCTCTCACGCTACGCCCACTGATACAGACTGGTAGGGGCTTTTCCAGTGTCTTTTTTCCAGTCACTGACAGCAGTTCGGCAGACATCAATGAACGCAATTCCTATAGGAATTTCTTAAATAGAGTAAATATCAAGAGCATTACTCACTGCCGGCTGTAGTAGTAGTTTGCTGATACTCTAAAAGTCTGGCGCCAAATGAAATTAAATTTTCTTTTGCAAACTGGTACCGCATTTGACTAACACTGTTGTTACTAGGCATTTTTGTAGCGTTGATGAGAACGTTGGACCCTGTTACCACATTACGAATAATTTGGAATAAGTGATATGGCACTACGTTTGAACCTGCGTTGCTCGTTTTCAGTATTCATTAGGGTGAAAAATAACTTGTCGTTTAAAAATATATTAAATTTGCACAATGGGTGTAAGACGGGTTTCGTCCAAAAAAAAAGATCGAGTGCTGAGTTCTCAACCCTCGTTTATTGTTGTGTTCCTGCATCGATCACTGGAACTCACACTGAACGTCTTTGTTAATATGTTATCTCACGTTCAAAGTCATTACTTGTACCACTACGTTGTCTAGAGTGATACGCAAAGCTTCAATTTTAGCCTAGTTTGAAAGCACGAGTAAAATCCCCAGCCTTCACCGGAAGTTAGACTGGGACAGCAAAGGCTGAAAAGCAGCTCAGATCGTTCTGGACAACGCATTGATACAAATAATGACTTGAAAAGTGAGATAGGTTATGAATAAAGATGTTCAGTGCGAGTTCCAGTGATCGTCATAACACGTAAGTGAAGAATTTAATAATAACGCTCAATCCTGGTACGTAACCGTTCCACGAAAGTGATTTTGGTTTCACTTCTGTCATCACATCGTCGTCATTATCATCATGCAAATAATATGCCAATACATCAATAACATACATCAATACATGTCAGTGCAACTAAGCTGAAATGTCATCAAACTATGGGTGGAACTTGGACTTTGTACTGTAACGTCGTTTCACTGGTGATCTGTGTCCAAAGCACAGGGAGCCGGCACGGAGAAATTAGAAAACGGTGACTTGTGTAGCGACCAACCATAGTGCCATCAAGTTCAGGGCCTCATGATTGACCTCATAATAATGACCAATTATTACGAATGTGTTGCGAAAAGACAATGCCGATCTTCAGTCTACTATGAAATGTCGGTTGCAGATTGAAGGGTTGAGATTGAGAAGTTTCAGCACTTTTTGCAGATAAGATCGAGTAACAGCCAGTTTCGTGCACAAATGTTTTCGTGACGGGAGGTTGTCCTCCCGAAACGTAGTGTGGTTTTATTTGTGCACGAAACTGGTATCTTAACTTAGCAGATTGAAGGGAGCGTAAATGAAAATATCGCGACATAACTTGAATTGTTGCAAAAGGAACTAAAACAAATCCTTGAGTACAATGATCTACTGTATACAATCAGTTGTACGACGAAACCGTGCAAGCAAGCAATGCCAAACAAAGTAACGGTCCCCAAGGTAAAAGCCATCAAAGTAACGCTCCCACAGAAGGTAACAGTGGCAAAGTTGCTTACTTTGTCAATTCAATACGTTAAAACTGGGAGCCGTCATGTTTAACGGGTTTTCAGCTAAGTTGTATAGATACTCTTATATACGTGCGACGCGCGCTACAACCCACAAGCCCCTGTTGTACCCCCTTACGTCGCTTCTCGTACATACAAAATCGTAAAACATGGAAAACAACACCACGAAATCCTCTGGTTGGCGTGACGATCGTCAAACCACCCACCAGGTACATATCATGCACAGAAGAATGGAAGGTGTCGCAATCCCAGTGGATGCCAATCGAATTGGTCTCCGTCTCATGTTGACTGGACTGACGATGCCCACGTCGTGTCCGTCTGTCGGAAGGGTTGGCAGTGCCATCGTTCAAACCCTTTGGTGAGGGATGATTTGATTTCCCCGTTTTTAGCGACTAAGGCGTCCAGTCGACCAGAAAAGAGTGGGAGGCATTGCTGGCGGAGGAAAAACGGATTGACCGGAGAAGGAATAGAAAGGAAAGAGAAGAAGAAAGGGAGAGAAGAGCGAGGGAAGTGAAGGGAGGGGGGGGGGGGGAAGGAGTACGCAGAGGCTTGTCAGATCGTAAAGGAAATTCATTGCGGGTGGTACAAATGCTACGCCTCTAAGTATTGACTTGTTTGAGGCGGTTAACTTCAGTCGGATAGTCGCATCGTTTTATCGACACACATTGTTCACTATGCAGGATGTCTCAGAATTCCTCAGCCAGTAGCATTGAATAGGCCTATCACACCGTGTTGCCCTATAGGCCTACCGTATTTATTCGCAAGGAGACGTGTATGTGTAGGGAGGGATGTGGTGCACTGATTTGTACAAACATGCAGGTCTGTTCTACACTCTGAAATCATGCCTTTCCTTCTGTCTTGGACGTCGCAGTGGGAGTACGTATGCAATAGTGAAATAGGCCTAAGGTCTACGCTGTATAGGACTAAAAAATTGGCCAAGGACTTCTGAGACACGGTAAAATTTTCTGCAACTCTTCGAAGAATGCGACGATGCGGCTTAAAGGGCAATTACATCCATTTTGACATGCATGTTTGACTTTTGGATCACTTACACAATAGCTAAACACAAGAATTGCGGTAAGAATACGTTACTTACGTCCGATATAACAATTTAATTACTGCATCGCCAAAACATGACACGGAGTTCGCCATTATTTTGCTGGAACGCTCAGAAATTAATGCCGACAGATGTCATTTTCCGATTTCGACTCGCAGCCGATTGAGATAGCTGTATTGACTGTAAGGAGCTCAAACGTCTGGCGGCTTTAGATGGCCGGCAGTGTAGTGGCCAGCTAAGGCCGTCAGACGCTTGAGCTCCTCTCAGTCAATACAGCTATCTCAATCGGCTGCAAGACGAAATCGAACAGATCCGTCTGTCGGCATTAATGTCTACGCGTTCCAGCAAAACAATGGCGACCTCCGTGTCGTGTTTTGGCGATGCAGTAATTAAATTGTTATATCGGACGTAAGTAACGTATTCTTACCGCAATTTTTTGTGTTTAGTTATTGTGTAAGTGATCCAAAAGTCAAACATGCATGTCAAAATGGGTGTAATTGCCCTTTAAGGGCCCGGTCGTTATAATACCGATTTCGCATTGGTAAATTCAAGCGACCAGGCCGGACTGGGGCGGGCCGGCCAGTGCCAATAGGGGCCAGTGCTGGCCCGGCCGGCTCGCTTTTCGCGTTGGTTAATTCCCGGCTCGCTGATCACGATTTACAGCACCGCCACGTGTCGGTTTGTGGCACTTGACACTTTCCACTTTCTGCCGCTACGCTGCAGCACCATTCATAAACCATTCTGATTTAAGCGGCACCGGCCGGCTCCGTCCTAATTTGATTTCGCGTTAGCTAATAAAGCGGTCTTGCCGACCATTGGTGTGAGCCGGGACGGCTCTCGAAATACCTGCTCGGCCTAGGTCGGCCCGATTTCGCATTGGTTAATAAAACGGTGCCCAGCCCTCCTTGTCACGGCCAGGGCCAATTGAATTTACCAATGCGAAATCGGTATAACACTTTAACTAAAAAGGGCAAGTTTTCAGCATACCAGGGGATTTAAAAAAGGCAGGGAAAACGTTATTCCTAGCATGTAGATGCAAAATAGGTACATAGTTTTACGAAAAAGAATGTACATTGTACAGGAACTTGTAACAGTTAGTCTACCATTGCTAGATGTAAGAGATACACAAACTAAAAACATCGCAATGGGTTTAATCCACCCAGATTTTTTTAAAGTAAAGCTTTGATTACTCGTGCGGTACTGGGTGTGTGAGTTGAATTTGTCTATCATGGGTCTTCACTCTTCAACCATGTTAAATGGAAGACGTTACGGAATGTGTACCTTCAGGTTTCGTTTTATCAAAAGTAAGGTCAAACTGACAACCAGAGCCATTTATTTAGTCAGTAGTCGTTGGGATATAGTTCGCAACGGGTTTGGTCAAACTCCACCAGAGTGGTTTAGTCAGTTATCGTTGGTATAGAGTTTACGACAGATTTGGTCAAATTACTAGGGCCATTTAGTCAGTTATCGTAGCACACAGATCGTGACAGTATTGGTCAATCTGTCCACCAGAGACATTTAGTCAGTTATTGTTGGCATATAGTTTGCGACGGGTATAGGCAAACTGTCCACCAGAGCTAAACAGCAGTGACATTTACCGCCATATTGGCACCAGTATGGGTTTTGGAGGGCATAACTACAAGGTGCACTACATAAAAATGGAGGGAAAAACAACGGAAGAGCGGATTTCTTAGGATTAAAATAATCTTGTTTTCTCCAACAACAAAAATCGCGCGTTTTAGGTCTAAGAAATCACTCTTCACAGCATCGGTTTCAGTATGACGCCCTTCTGTTTCTCTCTGAAGTGCCCCTTGCAGCTAACCCATTAAGGCTCCAGCATAGAGTTATATACAATAATACTACGTCGTGTCGATGCTCTATTTAGTCAATAGTCGTCGGCATATAGTTCTCAATGGGTCTGTATGTGTTGCTTTTTGGGATTAAAACTTTCCGAGTTATGGGAGAAATTTGTTTAGGCATATTCATCAATTCCGTTAATTATGTTCCCATAGGTACCGAAAAAAGGAGTGTCATAACTAACAAAATAGACTGTACTTGCCCCTATTGCATAGCGCATTGAATAGATTACTTAGAACGTGATGTGTTTATGATTGGCTTATTATATGCCACATATGCTAGTGTTGCTCATTTAAACATTAGTGGTAAGGTACATTTTACATAAAATTTGTAAGGCGTTGCGAAAGAAGCTAAGTTTTGGGGAAAAAATGGGAGAGTGTGTCATTTTGATAAATCTACCGATATCTTGGCTGAAATTTCATAGAGAATTTTTTTCCGATATGGCAACACTAGAAGACAGCGTTATGTTGCCGTATGGGAACAGTGCGTTCACGAGGCATCAGCCAATTAGAAGCTGCTCCCGTCATAAAAACTGTCGGTTAACTTCTGAATGTCAAAGAGCGCCAACTTACACATTAAGCGCTGCGAAATCATTTATGCCTAAATCTCCCTATTCCTGGTAAAAGTACAATTTTTTTTCATGTTCATGGAGGAAACTGCTAAGTATATTCGTCTGGCACCATTTTTTTTTAATTCGCAAAGCTTGATGTTATATCTCACATACAAACAGATGCTTTTGAAGGAGTGATTTATAAAGACGGAAAGTCAATGCTCAACAAAGAGTTAAATAAATACAGACGCAAACCTATTTACGTTGCCTGAGCGGGGAGTCGAACCCTCGTCCTTTGAAACCAACGGCCGAGGTCCCGCTGAGATTTACCGTTGAGCCATATATCAGTTTGGTTTGCATCTTTATTTTGTTTTATTTTTTTTTGTTTTTTAATTTATTATTTAAATTAATTTCTTTGAGCCTTAAGTCAGCCGAAGCAACTTAATGCTCGTATGGCTGAACCGGCTCAATTTTGAACATTACCAGACTTTTAGAGAAGAAGAAATATATGGTAAAGGGAGGTGCCAACCCAGGGATTCGATCCGGGAAACCTCCGATCATCGTAGGGGCCGAAAGATTGTCCAGAATTTGCCAGAATAGTTCCCATAGCCGATGAAAGAGCATGGTAGCCTTTCACGCTACCCTGGCCGGTAGTCCTGGCGGCGACTTTGCCAAGGTTCCTTTTCCAGGGGTTCGACCAGATGATGTATAACTCTAAAAAATTCATTTTATTTACATTACGTCGAAAATCCACGGTGTTTCCACCCAAATTACTGAAAATGGTGGAAACGCACTGGGAGTGTTTTATCGAAAGAATCATAGCGTGTTTTTGTGGGCTTAATCTAAACAAAAGAGTAGGGTTGAGTTTTCAAATATTTTATTGTCGAGCAAATATATTTGCTGTTAGAATTTTTTTCAGTTTACTTCCTAATGTTATTCTTATGTCCTACTGCCCAAGAACCTCAGTGCTCAGAAATCTAGTAATATCTTTAACTGCATGCTGGTGTAGTCTACGTCCATCCCCATATTTCGCCTCTCATGACGTCATTTGCAAACGGACCCTGCGGCTCATTCATTGAAAGCCCTCGCTGTTGGCGTAGGTGTTCCGCACTCTGCGCACATGACCCAAGGGTCGGAAACTCGCAAGTTCATCATCATCAGGGGGGCTTTGAGACAAGGAGTCCTCAAGACATCCTCCCACGCGGGTTTGCTGACGTGGCTTTGCGCGGGTGCCCATCCTGTCGGGGTATGGAGGTGGGGTACTGGCTGGGGGGGGGAGGAAAATGGGGAGGGGGTAAGAGAGTTACGAAAGGTAGTTGGCCAGCGAAGGAACTTCCCAATCGATATGTGCATACTGGTAGATGACCTGCTCTTCGCGACTGGCATTAAGAAACGCTCCCGGTTGAAGGGAGGTGCAAACTGGTCCAAATATAATTTTAACAGGATTCCGACTATAACCTGGAGAACGTGGCAAACCTGGAAAACTTATAGGAATGAAACTAAGTTTAAAACTCAAGGAAAACTGCCGAAATTCCATGACTTTTCACACAAAAAAACTGGAAAGCTCAGGAAAAAAGTAAGGCCAAAATGAAAATCCTCGCAACAAAATAAAACTGGTAGATAACCTGCTGTCCACGACACGTGATTAAAAACTACTCCCGGTTGAATGGAGGGCGCAAACTGTCCAGGGTTACCCCCAACCTGGTCAAGTGGGAAACCTGGAAAACTTGTAGAATTTAATACCGTTTGAAACTCGGTGAAAACTGACGGATTTCTGTGACTTTTCACACAAAAAACTGGAAAACTCGGGAAAAAAGTAAAGGAGAAATGAAAAGCCTCAGATAAAACTTCTCTGAGCAAAAAAACAAACGCTAGACGTAGAAGCTAATCTTAATGTGGCTGCTTTTAATCGAATTACAGCGCTGTAAAACCTTGTTAATAAAACGAACTTGTCATTGGCCTAGTAATGAATACGTACAAGACAGATTCCCAAATGCTTTGACAGATGCGTCAAAGGGTTTAAAGGGTTTAACGAGCCTTAACCACTCCTGGTCATATGCCCGAAGCCCTAAGGCCCTATGTCTGCAACAGCCAGATTCCCAGGTGGTCACACACCCAAGTATCAATCCAGCCCAATGCTGCTTAACTTCGGGGATCTGACGAGAACCGGTGTTTCCAGCACTGCAAGGCCGCAGACAAATTCCAATGCTCAAACTGGGACAACAATGGTTATCTTCCAGTAACTCCTCGATGTGCTGCAGGAAAGCCTTTTGCGTTTTTGGTGTCTTTCGCCTAACAACGAAGCCTACTTAGGTTTTCCGGCAAGGTTGCTAACTCCCCACTCCTCAACACTCCTTAAGTGAAAAGAAAGACGAATTTGGGAAGAGCGAACATGAATTTGCTATATCTTGGCACAAATATTAAGAAATAATTAAGGGGTAAATACAGCTTGTAAACGTCCTTCGTAGACCTCAGGTGCTGCAGCAAAGCCGACCGTACGACCATTTTTCGGCTACGACGGCCATTTTTATTTTACTTCAGACTGCTACTTCGTTAATTAAAGGGATCTTACGGGCATTTGCACTTGTAAATTGCGATTTTAGATTTTTAATTATTTCGTAAAATAACGAATGAGATGTGTTGTTTACAGCTTTTTACGAAATTTAATGCAGAAGTAGAAATATCGGTAGCAGATCAGAGGTTGACCTACTTACACAAACATGCTAAGGAAGAACGGAGTTACTCGTTACACCCCCCCCCCCCCCCCCAAGTAAACCATCCGGCTGAGTCTACAACGTTTTTAGGGGATAAACAATATGGCCGCTGAACGAATCCACGTTGCCGACGGCATTGTTGAGCGGTGGAGGCACAGTCGTCGGTCAGAGCCTCCTACAGTAAAGGCCGTATCCGAACAAGCCAAATAAGGCGCCTAAAAATCAACCATTGACATACAAGGAAGCGCATGTTTGCTAGGTGCTGCCATTTCTACACCAAGTGGCGAAATTGTAAGCTCATCGACGAGCATTCCAAAGTCTGTCAACTGACGACGCCACTTGGCAAACTTGCCGCGTCGCTGTTTGCGTCGCGCCGTTTTGCAGAGCATTGTGGGAGGCAAAGATGATACGGCCTTTACTGTTAGGTGGCTCTGCATCAGTACAGAACTGCAGCTAGCCGTTTGAACACGGTTTTTTTTTTCGTAGTTTGCGACCTCTAATGGCGGTTTTCAACATAATAATTTAAATTTTATCTAAAAAAGTATTTTTAAATAGTTTTTTTTTAAAATTATCACGTCAACGTCTTCGTCCATCCAGATGATGTTTCAAAGGAAAAAGCTGTAATTTCTTAGGTGGCGTTTTTTTTTTTTGGGGGGGGGGGGGGAGTGTAACTACCGCCCTCGGCTGACTGAAAGCGGCAACAGGACAAATCAGTCGGATCAGTGTCGCTTTCGGCGGCCATTGTCCAATCCAGTTGCGTGTACTTTTCACCCATGATCCGGCCGGTTCTATAGTATAACCATAGGAGAGAATTATTGCAAGTTCAACCAATCGCACTATAGGGAGCCTGACGTTCCACTTGAGGGTTTCTGAAAAATTACGTTGCGTACATGGCCAAGATTGGTCGTCCTCCGTACCTAAACATTTTTTGGCAAAATGCAAATTGTAGGCCTAACTACTCAAATATACACCGACGTAAGCGGTATAGGCGGTTTCACCGGTTCCGAATTCTCCTAGCCCTATCTAATCTATACATTACACGATATTATCCAACCTTTACATTATTAAGTTTGGGCCAAGAATCAGTGACACACAGCCCTTCCTTGGACATGAATTAATTCCTCGAGTGAATTCGAACATTTCGTCAATCATAAATCAACCGTTGTTTCCATTAACAGTCACAGTTTTATCCTCACTCACCAATATTCAGCAGTGTCGCCCGTCACTCACCAAATGGCGAGAAAATATTGATAGTTGGCGACTAAAGTTTTAGCTCTATTCGCCAAAAGGAGGCTGGCTAAACGTAAATACCACGTGAACCGTACCAGCAAGACATCAAAGGTTTTTCAGCGTCACATCTAGAATTGCGTCCAGGGCTCCAGTCGATATTTCTGCATAAGTACCTGCCCGTTTTCGAGACTCCAGCAATAAATTATTCAAAACTTGCTGGATGTATCTAATATAATTACCTTCGTACAATACGCAGCGAGTGGTACATTATAAAACGGAAGATGGATTTTAAAGTTTACAGGTCAAATAGGAAGTGTTGACTGCTCTACACTCGTCAAGGATTGAATAAATACGGATGCAAACCTATTTACGTTGCCATTTGGACTTGTATGTCAGACTGACTGAGCGGGGAATGGAACACCCGACCTTCGAAACCAAAGGCCGAGGTCCTACCGCTGAGCCATACTGACACGGCCAAAGGGAAACGTCCATAGGCATTATTTAACACGTGCATATATATATGCATATATATATATATATAAACATACACTATCCATTTGTTGAGCCTTTGGCTTTTCCGTCCCTAACTTCGTCATGGATTTTAATGCTTAGTGAT
>JAHWFP010265613.1:0-19517 GCA_023313725.1 Lithobius niger | reverse complement strand
TGAAAAATGTAAAGAATGCCCCATATCCTGTATACTCAGGGAAATTCCCTTAACAAAATATCGTATTACCATTTTCCCGTGTTGGACATCAGTGTGCAGTTGTGATGAAAATGAAGATACCGTAAATCACCGATTTAACATCTACATTATGGCCGTTTAAATTTTAACACATTGTCCATAACTTAAAAATTTCACAATCTGGCCAGCACCTGCGTTAACGCCTCTCCCCTTTTCCATTTGCATTCAAGTCTTGAGGGGGGTTTTACTCCCTTGAATATTACTCTTAGCTCAATTTTTTTACAATTTGCTTTTAAGAAGCTAGTTAGTCCCCTCCCCTCTAATAGCTGTAAAATTCTGTAAATACCCAAGGGTATTACACTCTTGTGATTTACAGTAGTCTTCACCCTGGTAGTAGAGTACAAAATCATTCCTCAATATTCTGTTCTTTAAACAGTTGAACTTCCTTGGGATTCAAACGTGATGATGAGAGGATAAATGAGATGAGGTGTCAAAACTTCATCCTTATTTGTCCTTTCGTCCTTTCTTAAGCACGTTTGTATCCCTCCCGAGGAAGTTTTAACTGTTTAAAGAGTGAAATACTCAGGTTGAGTTTATATTGTACTACGTGGATGAGTACGATTTGAATTTTTATCGTGACTACAGGGTGGTCCACAAAAAACTGGCGACCCAAAATTTTCTCTTAGTCCAAACTTTTTTGTTCGCACCATCCAGAACCATACAGGGACTTTCATAACTACCCGTTCTGTTAGACATCATCTGACCCTTTATGGTTCTGGAGGGTGCTAACAAAAAAGTGTGGGCTTAGAAAATTTTGGGTCGTCAGTTTTTTGTGGACCACCCTGTATAGCCCAAGTAGATATAAGTATTTTTAAAGACATTGTGCAGTTTATGTTAAAACACAGACACGCATGTAAATACTAAATACACACCTTGTACAGTTATTGACAGTAAAATCGCTACACCAAACCCAAGTTGTTCGCATTTCAGAAATATCACACTTTGCCACAAATATTGGACTTTTTTAATGTCCTCTTGAATTTTCGGTGAAAACATGGTCGTTCACCATTATCAGAAGCTTAACTACATAAACAAACGGTCATATTACGACACACAAACAGCCAATTTGAAAAACTGTGACCTTAGGCCTAACTACTCAGTACGCGACCACTGATCTCTACAATCGCACATCCAGACCCAACTCTAGTTTCCACTGTCTGTCAAAAACGGTGCTAAGAAATGGGTGAACAATTCGGTCGATGTTGCAATATGCAGGGCTTGCAATGTTCGTCATGGGGACCATCTTCTTCTGGAAATGTTTAATAGCAATGGACTTCTAGGGCTTTCAGATGAGTGTCCCCAAGGGTATTCGAACTCAACATAATTGAAGCATCCTCCCAAGCAATTTGATGATGGTTCTTCACACAGTGCCTTGCAATACCATTGTGCCGGTCGCCATTACGCGTGTCACAAAAGTGTTCCTGGAGTCTCTCAACCAGCTTTCGATGAGTTTCGCCAACATACACAGCTTCACATGTCCGACGGTGTGCGTTAGACCTCTGACTGGTTTTATTTCTTTACAACAAATTATTCTGGGGCCGTACCTGCCCTGGGCCAACGTTCCCCTAGGAATTGACCCTAACTGCGGCTCGACCCAGGCGCCCCACTGAAGCGATCTATGCATGTTATTGATCTCCCCGAGGGTATTCTCTCACTAAGTTCTTTTTTCCTTTTATAAGTTCTTCTGTGGTGGGGGCCTCCCCGTTGATCCCCGCGTTCCCGAGCGGCCCAATGCGACACTGCATTTTTTTAAAATAAATGAATGATACTGGTAAGGCCTGGAAATCTTCACAATAATGTAAATAAAAAAAATGATTGATAGCAGCTATTAGATCTGTTGTTGATGAGAACTTTGCGAGGCATAGATTAAACAAAAGTTCATTAGTGGGAATAGGAAATCCTGTCTTAGCTAACAGTGAAAAATTGGAAAAGTGAGGGTCTTATTCAAGGCTGTTAGAAAATTATCAGAAATGTATGCGCCAAATCGAGCAAGTTTGTTCACTAACATAAGTGAACTCAACAATTTTGATTGTTTGCCGTTATTTTTTTATGGTGGCTGAGTAGGGATCAGGGCACTTCAGCATTAAAGTAAACCTTGAGTTCACTTTTTTTTGGAGAGTTTTAATAAACTCAACAAATTCTGTAGGTGCATTAATACAGTTAAACCCCGTTAAAACAGTACCTCTTAAACAATAAGCCTGTTGTAACACTGCTGTTTTTAAGGCTCTTGAAGCAACTGCATGCAAAATTGGTTGTTTATAACGATAAACCTGATATGACATTCTGTTTGCAAACTCCCATGGACTATCTTTATAAAGAGGTTTCACTGTACATTCTAATTAAAAACTACATTAAGGTCAGATATCAAAAAGTGAAAAAAGTTCACCTTGGAAAGCCTGGAAAAAGTATGGAAAATCGTCGCTGGTTGGTGGCGTGCATGAATCCCAATTTATTATTTTAGCTGGTATTGTAGCTAATAACCGACCTGTGGTTGTGAATTATCGCGGGTCAAAACTTTTTATTTGAAACTTGGTTCACCCGCTAAAAATCACATTTTCGCCAAATATTGATCGTTTTTGACATTCGAGTACACCATTTTAACCGCCTCGAAACGAGCTTTTCAATGGTGCCAATTTCAAACCTCTAGCTTATACCACTAAGAAGTTATTTGACAAAAACTGAAAAACTTTGAATATTAGATGACATAAACAACATATTTAACAATATTATATTTTTTTAGGCTGACTTCATATTCTTTCAGCTTTGAGCTAGGTACATGTCAAAGAAATGTGGTTAGTTAAATAAAATAAAATAAAAAATAAAATGCCTGGTTGCCTGGTGCTTCAATTTGCAACCTCGCCCGTAAACCAAACAATTTTTTTTGCGTGGCCTAACCTCTGTAAGTTATCTTCAAGTGGTCTATCTAACAATTTCCATCCAAATCCCTCTTGCAACTAACAAAAAAAATAAGTTAGTAAAGGTTCCAAATCTTTTCGCATTAGAAATTAAGCACTAGTAGCAGTTCTTCTCGCATTATATGGCGCTCGTTGCCACCGTGACCCTGTAAACACGTAAACTGTGCTTTTCTGCAATCAGGGTTGGCAATAATCATTATTTTAAAATAATCGAATTACGGTAATCAGATTATTTTTATTATAATCAGATTTTAATAACACATACGATTACAACAATAATTATGAGATAGTTAAAGTTGCTAGAGTTTGCTCTATATCTGACCTGGCAGTTGCTACTGCCAAAATGCCTATATCTGATCGCGTAAGTATTAAAAGTTTAAAACGTGATTGGCATGTATTAATTCAATGTTAACATGTGCACCATATAGTAACTATTATTACAGTAATAACACTTAGTAAAGTCGGTGTACATGTTGTGGATTCCTCTCACGTGAGCCAATTAAATGAACACAGTCACATCGGCTTCAGTTGCTACCTAGAAGTAATAAGTTGCAAAGTCCTTTGGTTTTTTTCCCTGGATTTAAGGGTTTGATTGTTGCCATTAATTTTCTGCTTTGGTTGTTCCTATTCGGTTGCATATGTTTGTATGGATTAGACCAAAAAAAGTAGACGTTCTGACTGCAGAAGAGCTCAGAGCAGTGTATTTTATTTTGGGTTGTTTAAGTTCTTTTGTACTTGTATATGAACAATTTTGTGTCAACCTGGTCCTTGATTATAATCAGGTGAATTTCAATTTTAATCAGGTAATTATAATCGTAACAACCCTGTCTGTATTGTTTGCGTAATTACACGATGGTATCAATTTTTCGTAAAAAAAAATAGCAGAACCTATACTCGCGTTGGCTAAGTCATCTCTTCAGTTGAATTGTCTCAATGACTCAACTTAATTTGTTCAAATGCCTGAAAAATTGTACCTGCTAACTGATGTTGTGTTATTCGAAAGCTGTGGTAAACTGGAAGCGAATGAATATTGCACAGTCACCAAGTAGCTGCTGTTTCGTTACAGATACAATTTCTTCCGATATTCTTCGAATGCAGAAAGGCTAATAATTTCTGTACGTTTTCAATTTTTTTTAAGTTTCAAGTTTTGATTCAGTCCTGTAAGAATTGTTTGAATTTTGTACAATGGGCTTGCCATTTCAGGACTGGGGTGCTCCCGATGACCCATACCTCGTGTATCACCTGTCCGTTTCCACGAAGTCGACGTCTCCATTACACGCGGTCAACACTGCTCGATGCAGATTACAATCTTTGGACACGTTTCGAGGGTAAGATTTTTTTTCCTTCAGTCAGTCTTAACCTTCAGCTCGCTGAATCTTCACACATTTCTGTAATTTGGGAATTTGTGTTTAATTTCTGTTTTATAAACTCAGAATTGCGCTGGTGTTAATGATATTTATCAACCATGGCAGTGGCAAGTATTGGTTCTTCGAGCACTCGAAATGGAATGGTCTCACATTTGCGGATTTGGTTTTCCCGTGGTGGGTTGATGCATCAAATTTAAGCCTTGTTGTTGTCTTCTTGTCCTTTGTTGTTCTCATGTTGTATGTTTTCAGGTTTATGTGGATCATGGGGGTGTCCCTGGCCCTGTCTGTGCGTTCCTTGTTACGGAGAGCGACGCCGAAGACACAGATATTTTGGAAGATAGTAAAAAGATCGGTTATACTTTTTGTCCTTGGTCTAGTCGTGAATACAGTCAGTGGTAAGACAGCAGTTTGGCTACATAAACGTGAGCAAAACATACAAATCGGCTATGTTTTTACTTTTTAATTGTACAGCTTCTTTTCGGGCCTTTTAACACTTTTCTCATCCTTCCCATGTCCTGCACGTTTGGCGATGCTATCGGGGGCCTTTGAGTTCCTGGCAGGTCTAACCTTGGTTGTAAGGCATTCGTGTCCCCAAACATCTTACCATCACTATTCCTTGGCCATATATTGTACACTGTACTTACATGTAATTGTGGCTGGCTGTTGGTGACCCCCCGGTCCTTGCCAGACCCGTTGCTAACGCAACAAATATTATTATTATTAAATAAAACAAAAATTATAAGAGTGCATGAATTGCAACTGCTGTACCATGATGCACCTGGCTCAAACTGGTTTGCAAACATCCTAACCATATTTATTACTTTGTCATGCAGGTTACCATTACAGTACCATACGAATAATGGGTATTATGCAAAGGTTTGCGGCTGTGTATTTTATCGTAGCTACGCTCGAGGTCTGTTTGGCACGGATGAATGACACTCATCTGGTAAGTGCACTTTCTGACAGAAGTTTGGAAGAATTCAGGCGGACGTTTGTCTTGATCCCAGAAGCAGAATTTTCTGCCACTGTCTGCGACACCACTTCTCGGGAAGAAATTATCTGCAGCTAATTTGTTTTTTCGTATGGTTACCCACATATTTATTAGTTTCTACTTGCCGGACAGAAAATATCCACTACCTGTACATTTATTTGCATTCAGTTCCTGAGTGCTCGCTACCCTGGAGGAATCAAAACTCTCTAGATACGCCCAGCTCAGACACTCACCTGCGCATGCGCGGGACCAGCACGCGCAGACCCTCCATAAATGGTGTTACGGCAATAGCCAGCCATCTCTTGTCCTCCAGCTGCCGCTGCGTCAACATCGCTGCCCTGACCGTTTGTCGTTCCCGTTCGCAAGACCCGCCCCTACATGAAGACGACTTCCGCTCGCGTTCGTTCGTTCGTTCACCGATCATCCCTACATGGAATTGGTTCGTTCGTTCGTTCGCTGGTCATCTCTTGATGGAGGATTGTCCTACTATAAGAAGACGTTCGTTCATTCGTTCGTGGCATCGTTCGTCACTGTTCACTGCCCCATCCGCCCCTCAATCAATACCATCCATGCAGCTGTCTGGCCTCCTTGCCTTCGACGCTTGTCACGTTTCCGGACGTCCTAACTGAGCAAAGACCTTCAGCTTTCAGTTCGTCCCACTCAAGAAGCAAGTGAAGCACTCACCTTGTGTCAATCACGGCCGTAGGAAGCGGTACGGCTGGTGCGGCATTTGCCGTACCACTTTTCGGCATGTAGTTTTAAAATACCGCATATCAAAGCACACACAGTGCGGCTGCTGTTGCCAATACTTTGAAGCTGCCCTATAAGGATTTTCTGTCGCGCTTTGATGAGCACAGTCTGTCCCTCTAGTATGAACTAAGCACAACTTCCCCTACCTTACGAAGGACAATGAGCTTTACCTGGAGAAGGAGGTTGGGGAAAAAGAAGCAAAATACATTTTTCAAAATATGGCGCTACCAAGGGTGTAAGTCTCATCTCGAACTTCTACGTTAAACGTCAAACTTGGAAACCCTATACTATAGAACAAAAAAAATTTAAGCCGACACAACTGACATTGTACACACTCTAGAAATGTTTACAACTTTACTTACATGAAACAGTTCTTACTTTATTATTTTGAGGATAAAAAATATTCTTTGTTTTTAAGGTAAACAAGTACGGCAATTAAGCATAATGAGACGCATTTCATCAACTTACATCTGACTGCTGGGGTATTAAGTGTCCGGTGAACATCGTACGCGGCATAACCCACGACAATTAGCTTGAACAAAACATGTCTGGGCAATGACAGCGACTCGAGTCGAGACTAGTTGGCAGTCTCATTCTTTCTGTGAAAAGATATTGTGTGAACAAGACGTGACGCGTCATAGACCGCTGATTCAGCTACGGGCACAAGTTGCACTTCGAATAAAGCCCTCACTGACAAGTATGGAACTCAATTTACATTATGACATGTATGGCCAGCACCATCGTAAAATAAATTGAGTTTCATACTTGTTAGTGAGGGCTTTAGTTAGGAGTGCAACTTGTGCCCGTAGCTGAATCAGCAGTCTACGACGCATTGCGTAGATACGCAATCCTAATCCCTTACCCGGTTACTAGCCTAGTTCTAGTCCATTAATCTTGTAGAGCAACTGACTGTTATTACCCCGTCACTCTCGGTAATTTAAGAGGTAAAACTCGTGACACTAAGATTATCCAATAACAGCCTCAAACAGGAATTGGGTGGTCTCTGCCTTTGAGAGCGACCTTGACACGAACTCGTACGCCCTAGAGCCAAAATTATTGGTACTAATTTAGTGCCTCAGCAATAGACGACAGTTGGTTTGCTGCACCTCATTCTTTTTAATATTTTCACTTTTATTTCCCCCAACGTTATTGCATACAAATAGTTGTTTGGTATGGGTCAAAGCTGATGTCCTTTTGGCCTTAAGCCCATAACCATTTTTGCTGGGTAAAATCGTGTACATTTAAATACAGACATATTCTTAACCTCGCAGAGCAGTGCAGAGTTATGTCCTTTATGCGGCAATGGCGATCTTCCAAGATGGGCTGTTTTAAAGCGGTCGTCTCTTCGGCAGTCATGCTACAGGCATCGTACTGTGAATGCGCACAACAGTAGAGGACAAGCAACTCACAGCAGACAACACTTTACCTATCTTGTAACCTAACCTAAGCTCTTAAGACGCACACGTTTTAACATTGCAACGACTTAACACGACGTGCATTAACAGTAACACATGCGGCATTGTTAGCACGTGACGGTACCGTCGCCATTGATTTTTCGAAGCCTGAGGACGAATATAAAATGTTTGAGCCCTTTTTCTCAACAAGTCACAAAAAAAGGTTGTATGTTATCGGTTGTATGTATTGGAGGAAAGTAGATCATGATGATCCGAAACGATTGGATTTGTTAAAAGTGATAATAGCTGCTAGCAGTAAACAAAACAAAAGTTATTTTAGTGGCAAATTGGGAACGAAGTTTCCCCGGTTTAATCTTTTCCAAGAAAGGATGTTTGGCAAACCGGGTTCGGATTATTTCAGCCCCATGGGGTCTTTAATTTGTTTTCATTATTAAAAGAAATTATGTACCGATTTCCAGTACATTATTATTTATTTTTATTTATTGTATGTGTAATTCGATTTTTAGATCACGCGGTGGGCATGCATCCGGGATGTTCTCATTTATTGGCCGCAGTGGATCTTTATGGGCCTATTGGTAGCAGCTCACACACTGCTCACATTTCTTTTGCCTGTTCCTGGTTGTCCAAAGTAAGTCTCATTTATATCAAAATTATCGGACTAGTAATTGCCGATTCCCTGCATGTGAAACGCGGGTCAGCAACAATACACCGTACAATGCAGTGAAGCAACGCAAAACAATGCGTTGGCACGAATAATGACGGGAAACGCACACGTGCAGCTGACCTAGTAAACTTGTCAGTGAAGCGAACTAACTTCACTTCTGTACCTTAGTGGCAGTAGAACATCAATAATCTGAACTAAAAGCGACTGAAGGTATTCAGGTAACCGAACATACATAGAGTGAAAGAAGTAAGGCCATTCAATCATTATATGAAATATTTCCTCAGAACGCGGGTTTCATAAGAGCACGGATTGCCTCAGAATGTGGATTTCCTCATTTTTAGTCTTCTGTACAGCCGAAATGGCAGGGAAGACTACAGCAACTACTTTGGTCCGTTCGTCCATCGCCTTTTCAGGAAGTCAAGTGGACTTAAAAATTATGGCGCTTGACAAACTCAATGAACCACTACATTTAACCACATTTAACCACTACAGGAAGACACGTACGCGATAGGGATGTGCGATACTCGAAAAATTCGAGCCGAGCCGAGTATGAAGCTTGTACTCGAACTCGGCTCGCTGCTCGCGTCCATACTCGAAAAACTCGAATCCGGTGAAAATGCGATAACTTCGTCAATTTTTTACCGATTTTGACATTCCAATATACTAAATCGATCGTCTCGAAGAGAACTTTCCAGTGGTGCAGATTAAAAGCCAATAACTGAAACCATTTTCAAGTTATATTCTTAAAACTGAAAAACCATGATCCACACAGTCAACTAAGCACCATCTTTGTTCCTATTATCTTAACAAATTAAAGGGAAACTTTAAAACAAAATATTTCCATCAAATACTCGAACTCGGCTCGATACTCGATTCTTCTGTTGCAAACTCGGCTCGGCTCGACTCGAATTAACATTTTTCTACTCGCACATCTCTAGTACGCGACCATAAAAAGTAAAAGGATTTTGTTAATGACACGCATTAGCTTCATTTAAAATCTCTCTGCACCATGTTGCATTAGTGAATAGGCCTACTCTCTAATCCAATTCTCCTTGAGCTGCTACTTAAGAATTTAAAACGGCACATAAAAATTAGGCCTGCAAGCTGACAATTAACGCCTAAAATCTAAAACTTGGCCTAAAATCTAAAACATTTTTAACCAGCAATTGTGATAGTTACTACTTTAAGATATAATAGAGATCGCTGTTGCAGTGCGTGTGAGAGAGGTGTGCGCATCAACATTTTCGTTGAAAAAATGACGGAAGTGTACAGCGGTCGCTGCAGCCGCTTGTTCTTTTTTGATCTGCAGCTTTAGTTTTATCTCAGTAGTGCATAGACTATTGGATGCCTCGTTGTACTATTTGTTAAAGCGAGAGTCACCCGGCCCTTAAACGCTTCTGCAAATTTCTCTTCCTGACTCCAGACGCGTTGATTCAACGTATCCAGAACAGAATCTTATTGCCAAAACAACACTTAAAAAGCGTTAACTTCCCGACCCACGGGAGAATGGCTTGGAGTCAAGAGGTGAGAAACGCAACAAATGTAACTCCTTCCTCGCTACAGGGTCATTTCAATGCTGCTGCTTCACACAAGATATTTGCTTGGGCCAATCACAGTACAAGCATTATTTTTTTTACACGTGCTTATTAGGTCAAAATCTGTATAACTTTAATGTAATTAACCTTTACAGTAATTACGATCACTCATTTGTCATCTTTCTGCACGGTGTCGCAACCCAGAATAAGAGTCATAACATGGAGATTCCAGCTTCAGGCTCTACGAGCCCTCCTTTATTGCCACTGCTGGCGTGTGCAGGTGCTTTAAATTAACGCGGGTCAAAATTCATATCTTTGCGTAATTTTGACCGATTTTAACATTTCCTATAATCTGTTATAACTATAACTAACTCGAAACGTTGTTTTCAGTGGCACACATTTCAAGCCTCTAGCTTAACCCACTAAAAAACTTAAAATACAAGATAAATGTAGGATGGTATCTTGTTCATGTGAAGTTAAATGATTCATCGCGGCCCTTCTCAAGGCAATTACTATGTCCACACACCACTACCGACATGTTAGTTGTTTGCAAAACATTTGCATGATTAAAATTGTAGCTTTTTGTTTTGTTCTTAGGGGTTACTTAGGTCCAGGTGGCTTGGAAGACGAAGGAATGCACTTCAACTGTACTGGTGGAGCAGCAGGTTACATCGATCGCATTGTCCTGTCGCCGCAGCACATGCGCAGAAAGCCACCTTGGATGGTATGTTGAAAAGCGGTATGGTACGGGTAATCCAGAGCCAGGGTGGGTGTGTAGGAAATATTTGTACTCGTACTCATTGAAAAAACACACAACGAAAAGGACCTTTTGGTTGTACGTTTCTTCAGTGAGTATGACTACTACTAACCGAAGTTACTTGGCCGAAATATCGGTTTTAAGTTGCTGTCGTGAAAATATCAACTACAGTAAAACCTCATTAATTCAAACTCGCTTCAGACAAACCATCGGTTAAGTCAAACAATGTTGTGCCATTTGGTTGGCCCAATATAAAATTACCCTCGTTATCTCAAACAAATATCGGTTAACTCAAACTCTGGATGATTTTACTAATTGACACCATGCATTCTGTGTCGCTTTTGTACCCGAAAAAGTATTTTTTGCTGTTTTTACTGAGTAGTACATTTGTAGTACTTTTTGTTGGAAAATATAAATACTGTAGTTAATTACGTCTAGCGTGGACTAACAACGCTTAGCACTACGTACAGGATAACGACACAAGTTGGCAGTGGTATACCTGTGATGTTCATTGGTAAAAGAAGCTGGCTTACACAGACGCTCTGGACCCATGTTGATGCGCGTCGGCTGGCCAGCCAAATGTTTCAGCGATCGGCGTTACATTGCCAACTGATAGGAGCACACTGCACAGCTATCCTACACAGCTCAATTCGGACACGTCCGACGCCTGCTATTACTTGTTACCGAAGAGAAACAGTAAGCCTCACATGCTTCATCATTGGCACGTGACCACTATAATCTCAATTGTTCAAGCCCAACACGAACCATAAAAACGTTTGCGCCTTTTTTTTCTCAACACATCCCCCACTCGTGTTCAGGCTTGAGAAACACAAGTGGGCACGTCACCACTTAGTGGGCAGTCTGCCTCCCTTTTGAGACAGACTTCTTGTGTAGTTTCACCGAGCTTCGTCCCTGACGAATGGATGTCGCCATCTTTTCTCTCAGCTTCACCTCCTCACAAACTGTTTATCATGGAGCTCCAACTGTGCCCTTACTTCAGGTAAGGCACTCATCCAGCAATCCATGTCCGCCCTGTGGTTAGGTCGCTGAACCAGAATCCCCTCTCTATTTTTGATCCACTCAAGTTTCAAGAGATTATAGCGCTTTTCTTGGTTTTCACCGTACACTGGAGTAGGCCCATCTTGTGAACCTTGTCGCACTCTGCAACTTGTACTGTCTCTTGCTGCGCTTCTGCAACTGCTGCTTGGCATATCTCATCCGCTGGTGCGTGCTCTGCTTGTGTGGCTGGAATGACTTTCATTGTGTCTTCCATCTCTAACTGCTCAGAAAATTCCCCCACTATTGTATACTCAGCTTCAAGTTTCTTGGGGACAGCAACCACATCTGCAGGCACCAGTTCATCACAATTTATGATTACCGGTTTGAGATCATCCTCCACATTTCCAAAAGCTATCTTCAAGTCTCTTCCCAAACTCCTCGAATTAACTTCACTCCCCGAGCCAATTGTTTACCATGGTCAATTACCATTTGCACCTTCTCTTCCAGAATTATGTGGTACCTGTCACACACGCCTTTCTTCAGTGCATTTATCACAGGTCTAGTGGCGGCAATAGTCTCTTTAATTGACTTCATCTTCCCTTCCCCCACTATTGGGTGCACGGGTAGCTGCGAGCACTGGGGCGTCGGATTCGATAGGCCTCCTGGTCCCAGCTGTACATCTCTGGCTTCGTTCAGACCCAGGTTCGATCCTGGCGATGGGAAGTGTATATGTACGGGTTCTTCTCCGGTTGTTTACTGCCCGTTGCACGAGGGTTTTATCCGGGTACTCTGGTTTCTTCCCTCATGCAGCAAAAAACAACTGCCCTGGTGGTGATATCTTCCACTTAACATCTGCCGCTTGGGAATTTGGGTGGGTGGATGCCTCGTGCATCGTCTCTGTATTATAATTATTATTGGCTCGGGCGATAACAGAGAATTCTAGTTTTCCCCCACTCTTGATTCTAATGGTGGGCCAGCTCACGTCACCTTTGCTTTGTTTCTTCTGAGTTTGACTTGACTTGTGCTAGACGTCTTATTTTTCGCAGTCACTTGCATCGCCATTGTGGAAACTCGAAACCATTGATCCATTGTGCCTTTCTATCGGCGATTTATCGGCAACAAATTGCTACTGGTTCTCTCACACTGGCACTCCTAGCAAAATGGCCAATCGTTTTCCAAGCAAAACACTTTAACTTGCGCCTCGGCTTACTGTTTTCTTTTGAATGGCTCTTATTTGGCTTCTTCTTTTCTGCCCGTACAATATAAGTTTGTTCACAACCTTTTGCTACTTCTTCCTTTTCTGCTTGGCTCTCACGGCATTTATCATTTTTCATTAAAAATGATTCCACATGTCCTAGTTAGTACTGTTCATCCTTCAACGAGTCAGCTTGGAGAAGTACGTTGTCATACTCACTTGGCAGTCCACATAAAGTTATTTGTGTGATAGGTTCGTCCGTTAGCCCAGCATATCCAACAGCTTTAGCCACTCTTGCTAGTTCTTGAATTTCACGAGATAAAGTCCGCAGGTCATCTTCTTTCTTCATCCTACATCGTAGTAGGTCCGTAAACGCGAAGAATTTGTCTCAACTTTGCCTTTTCCGTAAACCTATTTTTTAATGCGTCCCAGAGCTCTTTCGGGTCAGTAATGCTACAAAAATCATCTTGCAGATGTTCCCTAATACTCAACATCAACGTTAAAGTACATTTGGTTGACTCCTCTTCATATTTTTAAAATAGTGGGTCCAAAACATCCATACCCTCTATATATTTTAACAAATTCCTCCGTTTCAACACATGCCGCACGGAATTCGTCCAGGCATGATAATTGTTATCATCTAGTCTCTTGACTTCCGAAACGAGGCTTTTACTTGTCTCGTTCTCGCCAGCCATCTTACTGGTTTGTTTTTTCTTTAATTCGACCAAACTAACGACCTGTAACCCTAAGAAGGAAAAAAGTTCTGGGATCTCATCCCAATCTACACTTTATAGGTGGCATCCCTAGATCTCCTTGGAATCTTTTCACTCTTCGTTTGTTTACTTGCGTCAATCAAAAAGCTCCGACCGATGATCGATTGCTCGCTTCTGGCAAATCTGAGTCAACAAAAGGAAGATGGTGGCTCTCGCTTGGATAACGTTCGGTTGCAAACACACTGAAATTTCTGTTTTTTTCTTTTTCTGTGTAGAACTAATTCACGGGCGTGCGGGGAACTGGGCCCATAACCCTTTTTGTTAGGAAATATAGATAGTTCTTACATGTAGCGTGGACTAACAACGCTTAGCACTACGTTCAGGTTAATGACACAGGTTGCTATATTTACCATAGCAAAGTCGGCAGTGGAGTACGCATGGTAGAAGCAGCTGGCTTACACTGACGCTCTGGACCCATGTTGATCGCATCAGCTAGCCAGCCAAAACATTTCAGTGATCGACGTTACGTTCCTAACTAGTAGGAGCACAGGCTCTAGCTATCCTACACAGCTAAATTCGGACACGTTCGATGCCTGCCATTACTTGTTACCGAAGAAACAGTAAGCCTCACGTGTTTCATTATTGGCACGTGACCACTGTAGTCTCAATTGTTCAAGCCCAACACAAACCGTAAAAAGGTTCGCGCCCTTTTTTCTCAGCACATTTCACATATTATATTAAACCAGTCTGCATTTGGCAAACATTGGATGCGAAGATGTACTCGGTGTTCCCCAGGCCAACAGTCTGTCTTGTGTTTTAATGCTTTTCCGTTTAACTCTAAACTCCGCTTAACTCATAGCGTCTGGTTGGAGTTTTAGTTAAAGAGGCAAATGATTAACCACACACTGTCGTGGGTGACTAGCTTTCTCTATCTTGGAGTGGAGCGTGCAGCCGACCTTTTTGACGACGGCCACTTAAGAAAGGTCCGTAGAGAATTCTGTAGGGCGGACAACACCGTGCTTCACACTTTCAGTTTTGCTTCAGAAGAATGTAAATTACAGCTACTGAAGACCCGAGCAACTGGCCTGTATGGCGTGGCTACTCGTGTCAACTTCCGAAAAGCAACTGCGAAGGAGCTTGCCATCGTTTACCATGGCACTATCAAGAGAGTTCAGCACTTACCTCGGCAAAGCCACAATCATCAAACTTGCCAGGACGGCAAGATGTTTACGCTCGACGTGTGGTGGTTTTGAAGCAGGCTAACATTTGGGGAGCTATTCTTGTTTCTGGCAACAGGCTGGTGAAAGCATGTAGGGTTGAACCCGAAGGTAGGGGGCAGCGGTCTTGGAGGCAGGATTGCTAAAAGGCTGCTTGCACTTGTTGGATGGTGTGAGGTAAGGTTACCAACGGACCTGATATCTCTGCGGCAACGTGCTCATGATCATATCCAGGGGATTGCTGCCCTCCAAGATACTGAGGCCTAATTTCCAGGCCCCTGGGGCTATGGGTGTCCTCACATGTTCCTCCCTCATCCCTTGTTTTTAGTTTCTGGGAATTTCTCAGTATCTGTTGCGTCAATCTAATTACTGTAGAAATATACTGTTACGAACACAAAATAGCTACGTTTGTGGATTTCGTTATATCAGAGCTCGTTACATGCGTGATTACAGTAACTGATGCACCAAGCAATGGCCATATTGTTTACCAGGTAAAGAGTGATCGCTTACAGTATTTCTGGAGAGAGCGACTGCTCTTCTGTCCTGGAGTGAGTGATCCACACATACTTCTGCGAAATGGCGGCAAAATTGTTCCCATTCATGAATCACCTTGGATAAAATGTTAATTTCGTTAACTGTATAAAGCTTTTAGTTAATTTTTGAGCAGAAAAAACATTTAAGTGGTTGGCGTTAACTCCAGTATTTTACAATTTTGTCTTTAATTCATTGGGGGGGGGGGGGGCTTCAGCTTTGCATGGAATACATGATTTACGGTGTCTGTCAACCCAAAATTGACAAACAAATAATCACTCGCATTGCTTATTAGTTATTCATTTCTTTTTAATTTCTTAATAGGAAATTTATAAGAACACTTTATCGCATGACCCAGAAGGATTACTTGGCATATTAACCAATACTTTCTTAGTATTCCTTGGTCTTCAAGTAAGTTTTATACTAGCTGTTACTTTTGGTGGAAGACTCAGTCCATTAGTTAACTGTTGGTAATTTAAAAACAACTTTGTTTTCGATTTTTTTAGGCTGGCAAAATCCTTATATTTTATATAGATCACAAAGCAAGATTGCAACGCTGGTTAATGTGGGCTATTGTCACGGTAAGCAGCTGAGTTATATTGAAACGTTTCTCAAAACGATCATGCTTTTAGCCACTTCATGGATGTGGTTCTTCCCACCGTAGGCAATAATAGCGCTAGCATGACCCAACGTGCAGTTTCTCGTACAGTATCGTGAAACTCTAGCGACATTTTGTAAAACACAAAACATGCACGTTTTGGGTAATTTAGAATTGTAAGTTGTTGGTTTGTGTGTCTGGCTGCAGGGTAACTCGGTAATTGCACCAGGGAAAGAAGGAACACCAGAGCCAAAAAGTACTTTTGACAGCTTTTAAAAAGGTAGTACCACTTGGAAAATGGTACTACCACGTGAAATGGAATTGGTTCCATGGTATTGGTTCCATGATAAAATTGGAAAGAATAATGCAGCAATTAAATTCTGATCCTAATTAAATTTCAACAACCTGGAAAACCATTGGAAGTGCGTAAAGCTTTATAGGTCTTTACTTTTCACTTTTAGGTGGCATGCTAGACAACATACTAAAAGTACCCTGAAATCGGACCATTGGATTGTCTGCCATATTGGAAATCCGAAAACGGTTTTTTCAATACATCTCGGTAATGGTTGCTCGGTCATGAAAATATGTGTTGTCCAAAAATGTACAGCATTCAATCGTCTACAAAAAATGTTCTTTTCATTTTTTTTCGTAGACGCAATGATTTAGCAAATAAACGTAGTAGAAGGATGTTGCAGTAATGCCGCCATCTTGGAAACCTGCGCCCGAAATCAGTTTTTTCAATATATCTTGGAAACAGCTGCATATAATAACGTTTAATCCGAAATTGTAGAGCATGGAATTGTCTGCAACAAAGATCCAATTCGTTTTTTTTTTAAACTGAGTCAATGATTCAGCGAATAGACGGTGCCAAAGAGACCACCAATGCACCCAATGTACGTGACACTTCATATAATTGGGTGGCTTGGGACCTAAAATTGATGGAATTTTTCACTTTCTGTGAGCATGAATACGTATGAAGAGTAACTGGAAAAAAACCGCTACAAAATTAAGTTCAAAAAACCCTTTGGGGGTAAGGTGGATTTACCCCACCAAATACGGTAGTTATAGTGATTTTCGTGTTCAAAGTATTCTTGCGAGCCATCTAATACCCCAAAATGGATATGCTTAGGATTTTCTCAAAGGTGTGGATCTATTCTTTCCATCAATCCTACCTGAGATTGTTTAACTTAGATAGGGATCGTCCTAAGCCTATTTAAAGGTGAAGAGATAATGATGTAGCAGTGAAAGTGTATGGTATCGAGCCCTCTAGCACCCAGAAATGGACAAGCCTAGGATTTTCTGAAAGGTGGGGATGTATTCTTTCCATCAATGCTAACCGATATTGTTTTGCTTAGATAGGGACCGACCTAAACGTGAAGAGGTAATTGGGTGACGGCGAAAGTGTACTTTGATTTCCAAATTCAAAGTGGTCTTGTGACCCCCTCTAATAGCACTAAATGGACATGCTTAGAATATTCTGAAAGGTTGGTCGGTATCTGTCCTTTCCATCAATCCTACCCGAGATTGTTTAGCTTATATACAAATACAGTAGAACCTCGATTATCCAAACTAATTGGGACCAAAGGATGTTCGGATAATCGGAAATTCGGATAATCCAATTTGCATGCAAACTAAAAGACGGAAACTTTTTTCTTTTCTCAGTTTCAGTGTTTGTGAACTATGCTTGATTGTATAAGACTGCTGAAAAGATAATTTTGCAAGAAATAACTCCAGGAACATAAATAAAGCAAAGTCAATGCTTATACCATCTCTTAAAAATAGCAAATATCTGAATATTTTGTAAAAATGGGAGTTCGGGTTGTCAGGGTGTTTGGATAATCGGGGTTCGGATAATCGAGGTTCTATTGTACAAATATAAGCATTACATTGGCACTCTGAAATTCAAAATAGCCGCTATACCAATTACAGCTACACTTTAATATAGGCGTAGGACGGTCCCTATCTAACCTAAACAATTTAAGTTAGGTCATGGAAAGAAAATGTTTTGGTTCTCGGGCATTTTTTACAAGCCCAAAAAGTAACCCAGTGACCAAGCTTTTATTTTTATTTTTTATTTTGGTTTGAAACTAAGTAGCCTAGCATCTCAAATTGGGTCTTTCTGATTAGATCGTGGTAGTGAATTTCTAAACTATTTCAAACTACAACTAACCTAATGCTTGCTGGATAACGTACGTGCAAGAAAGCACATTTCTCTCAACAACTTTTCTTTAAGTAACCGAAAACGACAGGGCCAGCAGAAAGGGGGGTGCGAAGGGTACGGTGCACCAGGGCGATTCGGAGAGGGGGCCGAATTTTTCGTAAAATAAAAGTGCCGAGCGCTCTTTCAGCAAATTAAAAATACTAGCTGTACCCCTTGCGTACGCCGGTCTAGTCAGTTCCTGCATGCGTGAGCAAAATATTTTGCTGGGCAGCATGAAATGAAAATGATCAACGGCTCCCTCCCCCCTCTCGTCTCCTTTTCTGAACTTTCCTGCCCCCCTCCCCCCACATTCTCCCACTGTACGGTTCGATTCCTCCCCCCCCCCATGTGGCTCCTCTTCCCCTCCCGCATTCCCCATTGTGTGGTCTGAATATCCCCCATCCATGCTCCTCCTCCCTTGGAACCCCTACAGTTTTGTTTTCTTCGAGAAGTAAATGTCTTTTTTCAAATCTGTTCTAAGAGGTAACATTATTAATGCAATATTTCTTTTGTTACTGATTGTTACAGGGCACAACCGTTCACATTGTCGGGCGGTCATTATTTTATCTTTGCTACCGTGGCAAGAATGAACCCGCTCGCCCTCTTTCTCATAGTTACAGGCCCCATCCTTGAGAGTATTAAACTCGGCTGTAATAGCCAGCAGTATGTATGATTGTTACAGACATTGTCGGCCGCTCGCCCTTTTGCTTTGATCCCTAACAATCCTTTTAGCTCTGCTCCTGAACTAAGTCTGATCCTAAACGAAATAAATATATAGATTCAAAACTATCTCCGCACCATTATGAAGCAAGAAAGTCATGAGTGATTTAGCATTGCTCTCGATTGAGGGTGAGCTGGCCAGAAAGTGTGACTGCTAGTCTGTCATTGAACGTTGGGCTCGATTGAAAGTAAGAAAAATTTATGTAGGCGTGACCATCAGGGGTCGGACGAATATTTGAATATTCGTTCGTTAGAGCATATTCGAATATGATATATGCCATTCAAATATTCGTAAAATAAAATTTCTGTGTGATTTACATTTATTTTTTATTTTTTAGTCCGTACAATGCTCCCTTCCCTTCCCCCTTCCCTCCCAACCAATCTGTATGTAGATTAAATTAAACGTATGGTTATACATATAACCAAGAATTGAATTCTTGATATAACGTATGCCTTGAATTACCAACACGTCCAACAGACTAAATACCACTTAGGTTTAAAAAAAAAATTTTTTTGGGGGGGGGGGGGGGGGGGGGGGCTCGGGCCTAAGCATGGAAAAAAATTTGAACGAATATTCGAATATATTTTTTTTTGCGAATATTCGAATACGTTTTTCACTATTCGTCCGACCCCTAGTGAACATGACGGAATAAAACAGGTAAAGGTAAAAAGAGTCGTGGGGGGGGGGGGGCAAATTTTTTTTTGTTGCACCCGGGCAACAGACCACTAGCGCCGGCCCTACCTTTGGCACTAGTAAATCGGATCCGGGCCTCACATGTCATCTTGTTTCTACTCCTTTCAACCGCATCCTGCGTCAACCCTTCTTAAGCCTTCCCTCACCACCGTCTCGAATGGTTGTTATTTGATGGCTC